>OZ037999.1:25479113-25581613 GCA_964035705.1 Porites rus | reverse complement strand
ATTACCAAAGTCTTTTTCTTTTCCTATTTTGAACAAAAAGAAAAAATTGAGAATTTTCGATTTTTTGGCCATAACCATGGACAAAGCCGTTAAAAAAATGAAAATATTTAGACTTTCTTAAAACTAATCTTTTCATGATCTATAAAAGGTTGCTTTTTATCTAAAACATCGTAAAACGATTTTTCTCTTCCTATTTTGAAAAAGAAGGAAAAAATTAAGAAATTTGGAATTTTCGACCAAAACCATGGACTAACCCCTTTAAAAGAATGCCAATTTTGTACTTTCTAAAAATGTGATTTTTGTGGTCTCTAAAAGGTTGCTTTCTAAAATATCACCAAACTTTTTTTCTTCCTATTTTGAATTAGAAGAAAGAATAAAGAAATTTAAAATTTTCGACCAAAACCATGTATTAACTTCTTTATGGTCTATTAAGTTTTGGTTTCTATATAGAACATCACGACACTATTTTTCTTTCTATTTTGAACAAAGGTAACAATGTTGTTTTGTATTAAGTACATCACGAAACAATTTTTCTCTTCCAATTTTCCCAAAACGTAAAACCGAAGAATTAAAAGTTTTCCATTAAAATCATGGACATCCTTGCGATGCTTTTGTACTGTATAAATAGTTGTTTTTTTTTTTGTCTTTTGAAATCGAGGAACTTTCAAACTGTTGACCAAAATCATGGACTCTCGTTTTTAGAGAAATTAAAATTCTGCAACTTTTTAAAAATTTAAATTTTTTATAGTCTAGAAATTCTGTTTCTTTTTCTAGAACATCACGAAGCTTTTTCTCTTTGTCTTCTTTGCTAAAAAAGGATCGAGGAATTAAAAAGTTGAAAATTTTGGCAAAATTCACTGACTAAAATAATTGGTGATATACAAATTTGATTGGCGATCTTTATAACAGCGATGTTCTATTGTCTAGAAAGAGTTGTTTTCTATCTAAAAGATAACCAAACTACTTTTTTTTCTATTTTGTCCAGAAATTAAGAAAGAAGGAATTTCAAATTTTCTATTAAAATCGTGGACTAACACCTTACGAAAAATGCAAAGTTTTGCCACTTTCTAACGTCAATGTTTTTATGGTCTAGAATGGTTTTTCGGCCGTCTAGAACATCACCAAGCTCTCCTTTTCTTTACATTTTGCTCGAAAAGCAGGGATGAAGAAGCTTCAAGTTTTCAACCAAAAACAAGGACTTATCTCTTTGGAAAAATGCACATTTTTGCAAAATTGGCCAAGAGATATAGTTTGGGGATATTCTCGATAGAAAATAGGCATTTCCAGACTATAAAAATATCGATTTCAATTTGTCTTTCTTTAATCTTAAGTTTTATAGCAATACAGCCATGAAAATTAATATATATATTCTTAATAAAACGTGGAAAACCGTTTGCATGAGAAACAAAAAACTTGGCTCGGCTAGATGGTTGACATGCATGCCTACCCGGGCCAACTTTTCTCCACAACACTTTGGTTCTCCCAGCCGGGCGTTTCAAACGTGACTTAATTTCCGACCTTATATGCTGTATTGTTGTTTTGCCTTTTTTGTCGAATGCAACATTTTTTCTTTCGAGTGGGCGTGAACTTGCCCGTTTTGTTCCTAGTTGAATGTCATTCGACAAACTGTTTTATGCGTCAGTCTTGCAATAATAGCTGAGGGTGCTTTCCTTATTGCTAAAATTTTCGGAAATTTTCGGGTCGAGAAATAAATGAAACGCTTCGGTCCGCGTGGAGATTTTCCGATCATTTGGGTCCATCACTCCAGAGGCACTCCTCTTTGACCAGTCGGTCCGTTCCGATCGAAACTTGCCATTCCATTTCCAAAAATTCTCGTTTCCAGTCCTACTTTGCTAAGCAGTAATCAAAATTTCGGTTAAAATGCAAATGACTCGCTTCGATTGGACAGATTGAAAACTTTGTTTAATCGTACAATGTCATTTCCCTTTTTCTTGATAATTCCAGTGGTTTCTGATTGTTTGATTTGGTAAGATGGAAAGCATGCACCCTAACCTTTCATGTTTGGGTTGAAAGTTTCGAGGGAGATGCTCGTTTTATCCATTACGACTAGCTGAAAGTTTCCACAGCGAGCTCATTATTTATTTACACTTTTGTTGCGGGAACAATCAAAGAGCAAGGATGGAAAATACAAAGTGATAACTAAATTAAAATGTCATTAGGAGAGTATTTCTTGCCAACGTGTTCCTCAACAGGTTCACACCATGTGTTGGCATAAAAAAAGCTGACATCGGTCTAAAATTTACCTCGTAATTCGACTCCATATGAAAGACAGCTGGTTTTTAAGCTTTTATAGGCCGTCTCTTAAACATTGTATATCACTTTGCTATTAAGCCTTTGTTCGATTTAATATCCTTAGAACTTAAGAGAGTTGTAAATTAAAAACCAGAGGCCAAAAAGTAGCTTGCAAGTCTCTCTGGCTAATATGATATACTCGTCTTATGATATCATTATTTTCTTGATAATGCGATATGAAGTCTTTAAGCCTCTTATTGACTTTTTATTAGATGGTCAATAACTTTGTTCTGTCTCCTTTGAATTTCGCTTTCATTTTATATCAATATCAATATTGATGCAAGGATTGTTGAGATTCGTGATTCATTCAGCCATTGTCTTGAGCCTTTGTAAACACTTGCGGCACGACTTCTGGATTCAAAGAAAGAAAATCCTTGAATTAATAAAATAAGACCTATTTTCACAGCCAAAGGGGTTTTTACTTGATCAAAGGGAGACAGGTTATCCGCTTTGTACCTCGTAGAAGATGAACAAAAATTACCGGTGAAGCCATTTTATAATAGGCGACCAATTTTAAATGTATACGGAACAATGTCAAGTACAAGCGAGTCATTAAATCATGATATTAGACTTCTAGGCGCGTGAAATAACATGTTTGCTTTTAACATATCATTATAATTATATTTTTGTTACAGGAAATGACAAAACTTTCAAAACTCACTTTCTGGAAACGCAGTAAGGAAGTATTAGTTTTTTGGGAATTAATTAGCCCTTTAAAATTGTTGAAATTATAAGGACTTATTCACGAACAAACGTTTTGCTACTTTCATTAAACTTTTTTAAACTCATTTGTCGGATTTCATAATATCATACGTATCAAAACAAGAAACTTATTTGAAGTCAGTTCAAAATCAATAATAACATATTGGCTCGTCTACCAAGTACTTTGTAGACGCCCAACAGAGGCATCTCCAAAAAGAAATTTGGAATATCATATATTTGTGAAATTTTCCGATTCTTCGTCCTCTCCTTTCTTGTTTAGTCACCTCTTGGCGTGTGTGACTTCTTTCATGTTTTTATGATATATTTATTAGTTTCGCATTTTGTACCTCAATCAATAGACTTCCTACTGTTTAACGACTACACATTCGAGTCGATTATTTTATTTTATGTCATTGATTACACGCAGACGCGGTGAATAAACCACAACATTTCACGGATCAAAGAAGTATATATCGGTAGGAAATCAACTCTTCATTACTGAAAATAAACTACTAGCTCTCCTAAAACAACTTAGTATAGTACAAACATAAATTGGTTAATTTGTAGGAAGGATGTGTCAATCAAGTTTTCACTTTCGGTTTTTAAAAAAGTTTATTTCCTCGAATATTGGCTAATTTAATTGTTAAAACCGTTTTTGATGTATATTTTTCCGGCTTGCCTATACACATGACATCTGTTCTACTTTTATTGAAGGTGTTATTTTGTTCTTTGGGAACATAAAGACTATAAAGCTTCGGATATTATTGTGTATCCAACAATATCAACTTCCCTACAAATCAGTTTTGAATGTCATATTAAAAGCCCATTTGTGAGGCTTTGCTTTATTATGGATTAATTACCGAAAAAGAAAATTTGGAATGATCGCGATGATTTGAAAATAGCGCGTTTTATATTTTTCGGACTCTTTCCATCAGCTCTCTTTATGTTTCAAATTACTGTACACTCACATAGACTTAACACAGTCAAGCATTAATTTTGCTCAATACATGTATTGGTAAACAGTAGGATCTAAGGAATAATGCAATGACCAAATTCTTATTATGCAAAACCTTACTAAAATTACTTGCTGAAATATTATAAAGCAAGACCATTTTTCTCTTGGTCAATTTTATAATTAAAAGTTCTTCACTCTAAACCTTTGGTCCGGATTAACAATTCGAACAGCATAAACTAAATTTCAATCGGCAAAATAAGAGATTTAAATTCTAGCCACGGTGTGGTAACTCATAATTGACCGAATATGGATCTCTGGGAATTTTTACACTAGCTAAGGGCTGGCTTGTGATAATAAGTACACTTTAATAGCAGTTTGCTACATGAAGTAACACCTTGGTGCGAGTTACCTTATCACTCCATTTGTGTGATATTGCGACTTGGTGTTAATCAAATGACTGGTTTATTATAGGGCCATATGTACCTTTCCCTTGTGGTTATATCACTGATAATGGATAGTGCTTGAAAAATACAAATATTTACTCTTGTCATGATAAAGCTGTAGCTTTACTCTATACTGTTTTTGCGTTCGAGTTTCTTATTTTCTGAAATAACACGCTGAGCAGGAAAGACAACTTTTATTAGTATTATAATAGTGTCACACAATAATTAAAAAAAGCATTATTTTATTATTATTATTATTATTATTATTATTATTATTATTATTAGCGGTGGTAGTAGCAGAAATAGCAGTAGTTGTAGTAGTAGAAAGAAAAATATAACCAAAATAAACCCCTAGCTGTTTGATTCCTCGCCTACGTACTTACATGTATTTACTCGGCAGCTTGAAATCTTAGTGACAGCCTTGGGAAGAATTGTTCATCCGTCAGGATTTTACATGAAGGATTCTATATTAGTTAATGCAATTGATTCGGAATTCTTTTACTGTTCTCATTTTTGGAGAAAAGCTGAAAGCTGGAATTTTTTATGTAAAGAAATAAAGTCAGTAAAGTGGTTTCAGGTCCCTCATCCCTAGACCCTCCCTAAGATCAGCCCTAGAATTCAAACGCAAGCGCAAACTGATTTTATCCATAACATATTACGCAAGTGAATCTGACTCTTGTACATACTTGAAGTCGAGACGCCTTTCCTCTGTAGCAGGGAATAAAAGATAGCAGAAATATAACGGTTTCACTGAGAGAATTGGACTGAATAATGGAATAGAGAGAGGGTAAATCTACCATGATCCGTGAGACAATATGTCGTGGCCAGAACGATCCTATCAAAAGTGTCAGTGTTGGATGAGCAAGACAACACTCGAGTTTCATGAAATCCTGAATACCCTTTAACTTGAATTCTTCTGTTGAACACCAATGAGAGACCAGAAAGATGCCTACAAACCTCGCAGAAAGAGCAATAAAGTTGGTGGCGAAAACTAACAAAATGGAAAAGAACATTAAATTCGTAGCACTTCTCAAGGTACTGCGAGAGAGCAATTTAAAGGAGACAGACAGCAAATTGTTGTTCCTCGAAATATCTATGTATCGTAACTGTTCATCAGTGGAATACCTAAAATGTGTCCAATTCGATTTCTACAATTGGTTTCGGTTCATTAAATCCTATACCAGCTGTAGAACATTTTAGTAGGAGCCACCCATAATGTGATCACAGTAACTAACAAGGCCTATGAGTAGGAAACAAGAACGTCGATGGTACGTCATCTGTGTGCTCTCCCTTTTTCCCTCCCACCGCCACCCTCCCCCTAAACCGCACCCTTTTTTTACGCCAACCATGTAGGCTATGGGAACAAAGGAAAGGGACAAAGGAACAAGTAACGAAACAACGAAACAGGGTAGGTAAAGAATAATAGCAGACAAATTAAACAAGACGATACTAAAGAGTCGTTAGAGTTAATTCTCCTGGAACTCCAACACTGTTTTCAAGTTTTGGTAGCTTCGAACTGAGTTTCCTGAATCTTTCAAACTTTTGGCTCACTGGCACTTTGTTATTTGTCGGTCTAGTCTTATATTTTAAACATGCAGGGTCATAGGCTCCTGATACATGACGAAAGAAGGAATGACGGATGTCCTTCTAAGTCTTATAATAGTTTTTGTGGTAAAGAAATCCTGAGGTTAGCCACTTTCGCGTGCCAGTGCCGGTGATTTTTAAGTACTAATAAGATTGTCCTGATCTTTTAGTTTACCCTAAAGATTTTGTTACCTTAATTCTTTGACCCAATTCTGTATACGAAATTTCTCACATTTTTGTAGCATAATTAATTGTCAGATTGCCAGGTTTTATGTAAGTGATTCAGCACTTCCTTTTTGCCCACGAATCCGATTTTGGTTTCTCCAGAGGGAAGTACCAAATCCTCAAACGCTGATTCCATATAATCAGCCTTCTATATTTTCCATTTCCAACACTTTCATGATCTTCTTACTTAAACCTGATCAGTCGCCTACTTACACCTTGTCGACTATAACCTGCGTAACATAGCAACGCAGGCGAAGGTTATTTTTTTTAGCCCGTTGGAGTAAATGGGGACGACGCGTGAGGGGGGGGGAGGGGGGGGGGAGAGAAGGAGCTTCCCTCTCTTGTTTAACCCAGAACATGATCGTAGCGGTAAGTCACCAGATCTATTATTTTTATTTTAGGGTAAAAAGTTGGTTGAGAAATGCACAGGATATCTCGTCCTCGAGGTGAATCACTTGAAACTCAAGTCAACTATTCACATTTGGAAAATTATCCTTGATGTTTTTCTTAGATATTGATATGATATATATAATCAGTAATTAAAAAATGACATTTGCTCACTCCTGTTATAGGTGATCTGCGGTGAAGGCTAAAATCCTCTTAACACAGATCATGCTTAATTAAGATATCGAAAGCGGGGAACGTGTCACTTTTCAACCACGATCGGAACCCCCAACCTATAATCGCAGCATAACATTAGCCCGTTTACTGATGAAGCGACGAGTCCGATTGTCTGACCGCGATTGAGTTAAGCCGAGCTACATGGTTTTCTTATTTGTTGCAAGGTTTTCCGGCCTTGCCCCGCCCTTAAAACCAAACAAAGCTTTTGGCTTTGAGACCAAAATATAATGCTTAAGGTGAGCCCCTTTTTCCGACTACGACCTTGAAAATGTTTTCTTTTCCGTGGATTGGGCACACGTGGCTAATATTGGCGCCAGTCTACTGGAACTGCCGTCTAGCTTACGGCGACGTTGAACTATTGTGGGCAATTTTTCGTGAAACTTGGCCCGCAATTTTGTTGAACATACGTTGCGCAAAAATAATCATGTCTCGTATTTTTTTTGGTGTTGTTGCTGCAAGAGTTACAAAAAGTAGAATTAAATCTTAGGTGGCAGGACCTTTGTGAGTATAGCACCCAAAATTTTTAACGATATACCCCTAGTTCGGCGAGAAGTATGGATAATTTAACTAGGTTTAAATCTATAGTGGAAACACATTAAGTCGAAGCTAAGTATTGTTTTGTAAGTAGAGTATAGTTTTGTTAGTAGCGTAGGTACCATACATTGTTAGTAAGTATTGTGAGTAAGTACTTTGTAATCGAAAGTGTTTTAATTAAATTAAATTAAAAATAAAAAAAAATAAAAAAATGGAAGCTTTTAATAATTGCTCTAGTTTTCCTTCATGTATTTTAAGCCCGGTATAACTTTAACGGTTTTATATTATCTTGTTCCCTGTAACACAAATTATGGTCACGTGATCATAAATTAAAAATTAAGGAAATTTACTTAAAGGGGCTTGCACTAAGCTAGCAAGCAGAGTTGTACACTTGCATGCGAGACGGGTGTTGCAAAAACGAGGAACTAGGAGCGGGGAACACGAAAATGAAAAATGGAAACAGAACCTATCTTGAGCAGCTTGAGGCTATCTTATTTATTTATTTATTTATTTATTTAATCGCCTTCACCATCATTACAGTACTAAAAAAGGCTAGGGGAAAAAATACATTTGAACAAGACACAAAAACGAAGGACGAAGGTGCGGGACACACAACAGAGCGAGGCTTCAAATTAAGTGTGCCCTTACGGAAAATACTACGGTAGTTTGCTTATAAAACTATGTTCACCACTCTGGTTAACACCTATGAGGTGGAAAGATCGTGCACATGGACATTAGTGATGACCTGCCCCTGTTACAGGTCGAAATGACTGTGTATACCACATCCACTTTCCTGTGTTATTTTTTTTCACTTGTTCTTGTTAATGTACATCTAGGGTTTGAATTAATTTTTTTTCATGACGGTAAATTAAGCTATTTAACAGCATTGTAATTGAAATTGTAATTGTAAGTAGCAACAGGGCGGTGCCTTGCATGTGTCTAGGGTCCCGTTTGCACTTGCCCTTTTGGGACCCGAATTGTTTTTTAATTATTAATTATTTTAATTTTATTTCTTTAATCATATGTCTTCTTGTCAATTCTTTTATGACTGCAGTTTTGCCCCAGAAAACTGTCAAAAAAACAAAAGAGAAAGAAAGAAAGAAAGAACAATAGCCCTATCATTAACTACATTATTTTCCAATTCTCTGCTTTGTTCGCACTTTCTATTTTCATTTTCCCTCTCCTCGTGCTCGTTCCCCGTTCCCCGTTCCCCGTTCCCCGCTCCCCGTTCCCCGTTCCCCGTTCCCTGCTCCCCGCTCCCCGCTCCCCGCTCCCCGCTTCCCGCTCCCCGTTCCCCGTTTAAGTAACATCCACTTGCAAGCAAGAGAGAATGAGCTGTGGAAAAAGAGATTATAGAGGCTGCTTTATTCGACTCGAGCTCCTAATAATCGAAAAGAAAAAGGACAAAACGACTAAGAAAGAGAGAAATTCTCGACTGATGCATCATTGCTTTAACTGACGTCTTACTCACTACTTTCGAATTCTATTTCTTTCTACTACTTTCAAAGCTCACAAAAGCCATTCACCTTCAATTGATTGACCTGCCTGGGACTTAATTTTTATCAGGCGTTGTCTGTCTAGGCAGGGTGATGGGCTCCTGGTCTAGGGAAATGTCGAGGGGTAGGGGTGTAATTCTAGGACGAGGCCTGCACGTAATACGTGGCAATGGCAGGCTTCACTTCTACCTGCTAGTTCAGTCGGCCAAGAAAAAATTAGCGTGCAAGCAAGCAGTCCCACCCCACAGCCCCGGGAACCCGGGGAGAGCTTGCTTGCAGGCTACCAAGAAATTGAATACCGGGGGTTATCTAAACTACTTTAATTCAGATGATATAAGACGGTCCACATCGGAGGTGCTGAATCTTGGTTATAAGTTAGATTTTGGGCGTTTTCTCGGCCAACCATTTAATATAAATGTTCACCCCAATTGACATGACCAGCAATGAATTCTTGGGATGTCAGCTCTCTTCTTACGGTTCAGTAAACTCATTTCTCACCTGATTTTTTGGCCAGTACTCGGCTTTCGCTTAATTAATTAAACTCAGTCCAGAGCACCTGTTCTGCAGACATTCTGCTTGGATTGTCAGATTATTGGTACGGGGCCAGTCAGGGGTTTATATTGGAGTTCATGAATATTTTATGCATGTATGCTGCGTTATCTGTAATTTTACATCTAATACCTTGTTTCTGCAAGTCATACATACAAATATTGTAAAGAATTAAGCGAAAAAGTTCCGTTACAACTAAAAATCTTCAAAAGGAGTACATGTAAGACAATTTTATGATGCTCTGGGCACGGATACGTATTGAGAGAAGGCCTGGCAAGAAGCATGTGTAATCTTTCCAAGGGCAGTCCCCAGACATAAAATGCATGACATCTGGGGGAGGGGGGGAGTACTCAACAAAGTATTATACGCGGAGGCTCCGCCCCGAGGTCCAACCCCTTACCCTTTTATATACCATTTTTCACGTACCCATTTCGTATACCTTCTATTGACAAATGGTACCCTTTTCACATACTGCTACAATAGTTTAGAATTTCGCGTTCCTGTAAATGTAACGTCTTAAAATATGAATAAATCCCAAAACCAGGACGCCTTATCGACTTTTTCACAACCATAAAATGTATCTGTTTGATAGACCTTTTGGGCCTTTTTTCCACCGAAATGACAGATTTCCGTACCCTTTCATGTACTTCGACAAGTGAAATCTCTACCCTTTGATATACCTGAAGCCTGAAATTGGTACCCCTTTCTGGCGGTATTGGATACTATAGGGAGTACCCCCCCTCCCTGGTAAAATGCATGACACACTGATGAGATTGTTTAGCTTGCAGTTCGACACATTCAACTCAGTTTTCCACCTCCGCCTAAGCCGCGGGTGCAAGCTAGTTTGATTTGAGACTGAAATTGGCGGTTGAACAAACTCCATTCACATAAAGACCTCTGAATTAATTTTGACGGCAAGAAAGGTTTCATCGACTCATTTTAATTCTTTAGAACCTCTTTCTCTAGAACTTACAACTTGGCGTCAATGCTGCGGAGAGAGCGTTTTCCTTTTATGGCAAGGTAACAGTCTAGAGAAAAAAAAAAGTTTAAAGTTTTTGCCGCAGCAAATACAAATTTCAAAACGATGCCAAAGAAATGACAAACCGGGAAACATATGCTTGAAGAACGAAATAAATGTTAAGTCATAAAGGAAGATAAAGAAAATGAATAATATATTTCTAAGTTAGACTTTTATTAAATATAGCCTACAGTCAGTTTAGTTCATGGTTTTATTTTTTATTTGCTATTAAAGATAACATATCTGAGAAGATTCTGCTAAAGCCATGTTTGAGAAAATTTGATGTAATTTTTGGTGTTTAAGTTGCTTAAGCAATGTTACATGATTTTTCTGTTAGTTTCATTTGAATCTGTCCAGTCCTCCATTTAATAGAAAGGAATAACACTAACTCCCTTAATCCAACTCTCTCTCAGTTATTCTAGTTTGAAAAGGAAAAAACGAACGTTGATGATTAATCAAGAAGTCAGACACACACTGAATTTTAAATTCGCTTTCCATCTAATATATTTTCGTTATCAGTAGATTTTTTTCTGTGTATTGATTGAGTGATAACACCTTGATTAATAGTTTTCGCTGATAGGAAAAGCTTTAAAAAAAGCCATCGGAAGTATTTTTTCTCACATCGGTCCATCTTTGCGGAAAACTACATGAATTCGTTAAGAGCGAGGCGCTAAAAGGCGCTAAAAGGCTTTTTAGTATTACAAAATTGAAGGAAAAGCGGCTAGAAAAGAAAACATTTAATTCTCGTCCCACGTTTTTTCGTATAATTAGAGAAATTCTGGTAAGAAAAACAATTTTGAGAATCACCTTGAAAAGCAAACAGAACTCACACAGAATAATTAAAAACTCATTTGGCTTGAAGTTTGTGTTTGCGAAATTTGGTCTCCAAGCACAGGTGTAGGAAATAGCTATTTCGGTTTTATCTTGATGAAGATAACATGAATCATGCGAATCTTCTGCATATCGGCAAGGGAAATCTCACTTTATTAACTGCCTGCGTATTGGTGCGTTTCTTGCGTGCGTTGTTGACAAAGTGACATACTAGTTTCAATTCAGTTGCGATGTAGAACGTGATAAGCTTGTAGTTTACAGGCAGTGGCCAAAATTGAAGAGGTTCCGCACTGGCATTTTGAACCTTCTGTAACCGCTTGGAAAGTTTTTTAATATTCAGGAGATGAAAGTCTAGACTTGAATGAGCTACGAAATGAGAGCTCTTTTTTATCTATGCGTCTTGTGTCATTCACTAAAAATACTACACAATCTTTAGAAGGCACTTGCTTTTGTTTTTCATCGTGAGTTTTACGAGGGAAAACAGCAAGTCAAAAAAAAAAAAGGACTATTTACAATAAAGTGAGCAGGGAAATAAATTTATGATCATGATATGGCCTTAATTCTATCTCTATGATACATGATTAAAATGTTCTTAAGTTAAACTTTTGCTTGAATCTTGATCAATCTAATCGTTTTATCGCGTGTAGGTGAACATTTTTGTATATTTGTCAGCTAAAAAATAGAATTATACTGCTACATGTAGGTCATATCGCTAAGATAACCGAAATATGACTCTGTCAAGTCGTCGTATTGTAGCTGCTGATTTGTCTGTTGCTTCACAACCTACTAAAAAGCGTAATCGAGAGCTAAAACATTGCCACACGACACGCTGTTTTCTGTCTTTACATATAATTCTTAGATAGAATTGTAGAATTTTATAAGTGCCCTTCTTTTTCGTCGCCAGCGAAGACAGAATTACGATAGCGCTTTGGAACGAGACGTCTGCCAAGGGTTCATTCTCTTATCACTATGAACATAAAATAGTTTCGATAGTGTAAATAACATTTAAACTGGATTTTTACCTTTTATAAAACGCGAACCGCTTCTTTTAACGGATAAAATTCCGTGATTGGGTAAATGATGGGCGAACAACACGTCTTAAATATTGGCCAAATTCATACGAGTGGGGTCCCTGATCTAATCATGTTTTAAACAACGGCAGCATGGCAGTAGGTCTTTCTGCAGTCATGTTCGCTTTCTGAGGTATTCAATCCACTCTACAGAAGTAACCTTCAAGCTAGATTTCTTAAAATTACGAAACGTGGCTCAAAGGACAACGTATTTTTTTCTACGGTTTTCAATTATTTATTTAGCCCCAGCTATGCGCGAGGAAGACAGGGAAATATTCTACCCGCTTAAATCAATGAAATCACTTGTTACAGTAATGGTGAGATCTATCCAAGCACCCTAAAAACCAGAAACTAACCCGTGCTGTTTGACAGAAAATGACAGCCCCAGTATATATATTTTTTGGTTCTCGTTTGGGCTGGCGGCAAAGAAAAGGACTCGTGGGATGTAGACCGCCGGATCCACCACTTCAATTGTCGACTAGTTGTCTGAAGGTTGCCCCAGAGTTTGCCCTTTGCAGAAGTAAGGTTTAAAATTTGTGTTCTATGCACGTAACAGGGCATATGTTTTTCAAAACGGAGATCTTACTGTGTGGCGTAGGGAATTGCAAGCAAAATTGTATTTAAAAACACACGAAATATAGTTTTTCTGTTCGCGTTCTTTATTGCGAAAAGCATTTTGAAAACTGGTGAAACTTTCTCAATCGCTTTTTGTGTTAAAACGTAAAACAGGCGGCGAAAATGCAAGCACGGAAATTCATCATGCAGTCTTGAAACAAAAAACCTAAAAATAATAATAAATTCAATGCTGGTTTCAGCCAACATAACATCGAGCAGCCAAACTCATGTGCCATAGTCAAATTACAACATCTGATTATTTTGGTTTTCCTAGTAAAACATAAAATTTCTGTTTCTGAAGTCCAGCGCTGTACAGCAGTTAAAAGTATAATTTAATTCCATTTAAACGATAATTAGAGAGAAGATAATTATACGTACACTTCAAATCAACAAGGAAAAATATCGTGAAATGCGGAAAAAGTAAAGTTGAATTGATTCGAAAACTGCGAGACGTCAAATAGATTCCCAGTCGTTTAACGAGAAACGTCATTTTTTTTTACAGACAAAAAATAAACGTAAAAAACGTACCTAGAGGAGGTAATTTTAGGACTCCAGACTTGAAAGCAATAATTAAAATATTAGGGCTAATTTGTACGAAAGTACGCCCTTTGTTTTCGTGGCTGTTAACAGCATAAATGGACTGACAAATATATTTCGAAAAACTGCTTATCTACAGCAAAATATCAACGAAGAATAGAAGATAAGGCCGGCCTTTCGCTTTTTTACGAAATAAAATCTGTAAGAAATATTTCCTGAGTTTAACATCTACTAATTCCACAGAATCAGCGAATCGCTAAACAGAGTATTTAGGATATAGACCAAACAAGTAGCCAGTATTTTACAGTCAATATGACCTTTCTTTATTACTTTTTTTGGTTTCAACGTTCATATACTTATTATATTCTATATAACGTAATACTATTCTTGGGTTTCAAAAGAAAGCGACGAAAATACAAGTTAACGCGGAGAATGGATAAGACGAAAGGAGCAAACTATTATTGGGCACATAATGATAGAATTACGAGCCAAAAAGATAGAATCAGGCTAGATACTAACCAGAGCGAGCCTAGAGGAGAAGTGATCACGCTTTCTGTATGAATAGATTCAGTATATCCTCAAGTTTTAATATTTACAGCATATATTCTCTCTTTCGACCGATACGGTCTCCTATCTCTGGTTTGCCATGAGACAAGAAGCGATATAAGAGTACACGATAAAGCTTTTAATTACATACAAATATTACATGAAATCAAATATGAGGCCTATTTTATCTTCTACCAGGCAAGCAGGGCGGCTTTATCTGCAGAAAAGTTCAATTCTGCAACGCGCTGACCTAATCTTATCATGGGTTTGTACAATATTTAAACTGTCCAAAACTGTTAAAAGAACAACAACATGAAATCTCTTGCAATTGCACTCAACAAAATCGCCTTGCTTGCTATGAGTCACAGTTCCTTTACTTTCAGCGCTTTTCGACAACCGCGAGACGGATCGAGGAAAAGTAAATACTTAAGGGGAAATTTAAGGTACGAGCACGTATTAACAATATTTTCTTTCCCTTTTCGTTTTGTTTAGTGTTCATATACAGGAACAGTTTTTATGTGCCGCAATATTGAGCGACACGAAGTGAAGAGGTATGCTTTTCTCGCGAACTTTCTCGTTCAACAAGGTTCGCTGGTCGTTCCTCTGTGACTTAGGCTCGTTTCAGTACTTGCATTTCTGTCGCAAAGTTCTCTTCCTTTCATGTCTTTCTTGTTCTTTACGAAGCGTTTATCGAGACCGAAGGCGGCGCAGGTAGATAACTCGACGGGTTCGGTGGAGTCGAAGAAATAAGCGGGCCATATAGACCGGGGTGTAAGGCGGGAATACCACTCATAGAGGGCCTTGAAAACGCAGTCGGTGTGTGAATTGTTGGACTTAGAACGGGGCTGATCATGCTCGATACTACATTTCCTTGGCTCAAACTAGGCATTGAGTCACGACTGCTCAGAAGCTTGTCTTCGCCTCCGTGTTTTTGTTCCTGCTTAACGCCTTTGGACTTGTTCTTGTTCTTTGACGAGACTTTTCTGTTCCTTGTTTGAATGCCGTCTTTCTTCATTGAGAGCGGGCGGTTAACCTAAAGGAATTGAAAAGAAAGAATCAGCGACTGCCATAGGGAACAACAAAACCTCATTAAGACGAATATGAATGTTTTAATCCCTTGCGTTAACTAGGAAATCTGTGCGTTTTGTTTCGGCTGACGTTCAATGATAAATTGTGTTTTTCGTGTGCCGCTTGTTTCCCGGTCATGCATGGATAGAAATCTACGAAACTTTTAAAAGTCAGTGGAAAAGTGAAATTCGAGGAGACAATTCAAAAGCACACACTGGCATGTTAGAGTTTTTACTTTTCTGAAGTGAAAAACTCGAGAAAAAATGAGCAACACGAGAGAAAAGTTGTCATTTCGTGACTTACAGAAGCTAACAAGTACACTCTCCATTTTTCCATTAGCAGCGGAAATTGGATTATGATGTGAAGTGACGCGGGGATGAAAAAAAAAAAAAAACCATCTCAAAATCTAAGCATAATGATCTATTTCCATCGCCCGTTATTGATAAAGAAAAAAAATCTGCTTTACTTCTAGAGCATTGAACTAAACTACTAAATCATTTTAAAAGAGAAAAATAGTTTAAACACTCTTCAGTATCAAAAGCCATTCCCCTCTTGCAGCGATCTATTGTTCTAGAATGTGCACTTCATGAATTTACAAAATCAAATCGGCTGTAATTGCATTCCCAAAAATTAAACGATCTTGAGGAAAATTTGCCGAACGGAATAGGCTTGAGTTGATTTCGTTTCGTAGCAACCGGTTGTACTTCGCTGAATTTCTTTCTTTCGTGAAGTTTAACAAGCCTTCTGAAACAAAAGGCTGTCCATACGTTTTACAGGGGCCTTTTAAATGAAATACAATGGTAAGAAAGGCAGGTGGTAGTCCGTTTTAAATACCAAGGATCAATTCTCTACATCTCTGAAGAACCTTGTCTAAAACGTTTTAATTCTACAGAGCTAAATGAATTTGTTCTTTACGGTGAACGGATTGCCTTTTCTTTTTTATCAATGCATACAAGCACAAAAGAATATAAGTAAAAAAACAGTTTCCAAATTAAAAATTCATACAGTTAAGTAATTCATTATATATTGAGACAACAGAAAAATAAAAAGTCCCTTCGCGTAACAAAAAAATGAGGAAGCTAGACTGATCATCTAATAAACAGATGCACAAAAGTATTTTGACCGCAATTATACCCCGGCGTTTTGCTTAAAAGCTGAAAAACTAGACATTTGTTCACTGACTTATGAAAAGACATCACAACATAACAAATATTAAACTCTCATTATGTGGGTAATGCACAGGAAATAGGGCAAAATCTAATTCTACTCAGCGAATAAAAGGAAGCTATTAACTCGATATAACCGACAAGTTTGATGTTTGAGCTAAAATTCAAGCCCCCGCCCCAGACAAAGGGGTTTCGCCTATGAAAGCTGGTTTTCTGACAATTAAATTAAGGCAGGAAATAAGGATTCTGTTAAGTTTAGACTTTTGCACGTGGATTTTAACGGACAAACAACTCATTAAACATTAAATACACGACCATTTAATTAGCATGGCATTTCCAGCTTTTAGTAAGCTATTGAGAAGGTGTGACGAAGCTGTGTTTTTTGAATCGTGTCAAAGAAATTACGAATGTATACAAAGCATAACAAAACCCCACTGTTTGCTGAAAGAAGCCCGCCGCGTGAAAACTGCTGGCCTGCGCTTGGATGTACTTCAAACAAAAGTGATTGAACATGTAAAAATATTTACAAGCCTCGAAAAAAATCGGAAGCAAAACAGAAAACCGCATTACGCTTTTACTCAAAATAACTTAACCGGATATTGAGATGAAATTACCACAACTTTCCTAAAGACTAATTGACGAGCTTTGTAATAGAAGTATAATCAACATACATAACGGCAGCGAGAACAGCTGTACAAGGTCTCAGAGAAACTGTGTAGGGACTGTCCGTCAAAAGAGCGGTCGACATTTTACTCAATAAATGAATTGCCCAGCTAATTTGCATTCCAAAAAAACTCTTTTTCCAATATCGACGTTAACAGAAAACTCCCAAAAATACTTCTTTTCACGAGACTAGCGATTTTCATGACGAAGTTCCTTATCTCAAACGAAGGAAATTCGCGTTTTCTATCGTCTTAAAACTATATTTGTTTATCGTTTCGTAAGCCATTAAGCACACATGAATTTGAGATAGACCGATAAATAAATCAAGAAACCTACCAGTTATCGCCAATCATCTTATCTTTTGCGCTTATTACGTTCTTACAACGCTTTTATTTTCTCTGAGAAATATTTTTCTAGCAAACAGTAGGCGCGTTTTCGCGTTGTCAAGAAACACGCGCGTGCGCGGATCCCTCGCAATCACTTACCGCGTGAAGTTTCCAATAAAGTCCACACGCATTGCAAACAGGGTCTCCGTTTTGGTTGCGTCGCCATAAAGTAGTTTGTGTGGTATGGCAATTAGCGCACGAAGTCCCCGCTCTGCGGGCAGCCGACTATTTGGAACAAACAGAGAGAGAAAAAAAAAATTACAACTCAGAAAGAGAGAAACCTCTCAATTCACAAAAAGGGATTGTTTCAAACAACGCCAAACCCGTAATAAGCTTGTTTAAATGTAATTTGTTTTCAGGGGTTTCTTTACTCCATAAATAGCAGTTAAGGGTTCTGTTAAAGGCGATGACAAGCCATGGTTTCTTTGGCTTGAAACAGTGACAACGTCTGCTTTTAAATGCCCAATTTGAATGAAAAGAAACATGGATTTTGTGGTTGGCATAGAATGCCTTTCCTTTTAAAATTTAATCAAATCCCTTACAGGCAAGAAAGGAAAAAAATATCATTAAAAATTCCTACGCCCTAGAAAAATAATTAATAGGAAGAGCAACATTCTGATTCCTCTCCTAGATCGAGCCTTGAAGTTATCAATCAATATTGAAAAGGCTTTGAGAATTTACACACTGTTTCCTTTCAGCGATTGTAAACGCCCCGGGTAAACCGTCAGATTTTTTTTAACAGCGAAAATTTGCAAATTGATTTCGTACGTCGTAGATTTTCTATAGATGGAGGGAAAAGGAAAATAAAGGAAGCTTAAGGAAAGGAAAGCGACTCTTTCAGGAGTCTTAAGCCGGGTATAAAACCTAACATATACTCACCAATCTTCTTTTTGGCTTTATTAAAGGTCGACTGGAGCCATTCATTTTATGGTACAATCCACAGGCATTACATAGATAATGCCCACCGCCATCTCTGCGCCATAATGGAGTTGAAGTAGCTCCGCAATTCACACATTCGCGCCCGTCGGCTGGTTGAAAAGACGAACAACCAAAAATCAGTTGACGACCAACGTTCCATGTTCCTTCTATCTTGTTTAATGGCAACCACTCGCGATAAAGAGAAAATTTAGCGATAACGAAAACAAACAGGCGCCTGAATTTAATTCGTATTGCGTGTGAGCTTCTCTTTGTGAGATCGAGCTAGTCGTGTTTCTTGAGGTAAACCGATTCGTGAAAGGTCACACTTAACGAAAACATAAATATTATACAAAAGGGTCTTTGCCCACTTTTTGCTTTCTTATTACAAAAAGGCCTTGCAGTCCCTTGGCTACTAAATCAACTACAGGGAATTCTCCTCTCAGTTAAAGATGAGCCGTAGAAACGTCAGTAAATTAGAGATTCCTTAGTCGAACTTCTATGGTTACCGTTTCAGTATTTCGCGGTGGTTACCATCTTTAACGTCAAATTATTGATAAACAGAACAAATGATTTACCAGTTTACTGTAAGGGGTTTCTGAAAGCAGGAATGCCGCTGCAGTAAGAACCGAGTCTCAAACAGTTAAATGACCGCACGGTAATTAGATTTATTAGGGAAATAATTAAGACTTCCAATCTCCACAGGCGTGAAAGAAATTTTGCGGAAAGAGAAACCTTTGCTCACGCAGCTTTTTTAGAAGAAAACAAAGCTAATCTCGCTGGCAAAGTGGCATTTTGGAGATAATTCGATTTGGCGATTAGTTTTTGTTTGCTCGAGTCTAGATTTCACTAACCTGAATTCGATCGGCTCTTCGTTCTGTTTCTAGGAAAGTTTCTATTCGCCATAAGGCCTGACAAACCCGGGATTGCTCCGAAAGAGGACATATTTAGCTCTGAGCCAACGTAATGTGGGAGAGCCTGAGAAGGATAACCCGCGAACGTTGTCGCATCGGGCCTTGGGGATACAAGCGGCATTCCGGCTTTCAAACGAGCCTTCTTTTCACTACCGTAGCTGAAAATATCGCCTCCAATAACTCCGTTCTCACTTGTATTATCCTTTGGTGGAGTCGGTGGGAAAGGGAACAAGTGCGCTGAGCTGTGAGACAGGGACATGGAACCTGAAACTGCTGACGGAGGCATCGAAACGGGAACAGGACTCGGTCGATGGCCTTGCTGGAAAGACGGACACCAAACTGACGCTGGATTCGGCGTGGAACAACCGTGCGACATGAGACCAGGAGCCGGCTTGCTTTCAATCCACTGTATTGGAGTGTGAAAGTGCGGTCGGCAAACCTGGCCAGACGGAACGCGAGCCGTAGGCAAGAACACTCGACTGCAGCTTTGTGGACCAGATTGGCCTTGAGGGTCTTGAAACGCTGTAGGTCCGTGCGCGGGCATTTGGCAAATTGAGGGACGATAAGCACGGCCGCCAGGAGTGTATGACCAATTTGCAGCGTTTCCTGAGCTGTCGAGGTGGTGAAAGAAGACGTCCACTTCGTCTGGTGGCAAGAGTTGGTTCGTCTCAACCAAATTCATATTGTTCCCTGCACAGTTCGAGGCTGTGGGCTGCATTCTTTCGCTACCGTGTGGGTTTTCGTGTTGTTGGCTAAGAGCCGGGTGAATCCATCTATGTTCAGAGGCTGTACCTTCCATCTTCAAAGTTGCGACTCTAGAAAAACCTTCAAGAGAACAGAGGTGTTGCTCAGAGCAAATAAAACACAAAACTGTCAGAGTAGCATAAATTTAAATGGTTTACTAAGTCCCAAAACAATAACTACAGGAAATAATAGGTAAAAGGAATTTTATTGTCATGCCATTATATTCAATGGGAACTTCGGCTAACAGCGCAAGACGTCAAAACGAGAGCGTGTATCAGCGAACGGAAGTTCCCATTCACAGTTTTACGCGTAAAATGTAGGTTCCGCAATTTTATCTGATGAACACACTCAGAAAAACTGTAGAAGCCATTCAAACAGATATGGAATATCTTCAGGGCCCCTAACACACAAAAGGAGATCTCCCAGGCTGTAGGGAACGATGATGGGGCAGATAAGGCGTTAAAATAAAGTGAGGCATTAGCTTTGTTAGAGTTGAGCCGCGCGCAAACTTCACGGGTACGTGACAAGAGAGAAAAAAATATTCCCGAAATTCACATGAAAAAACGCGCCATCACAGCGCACCTACTGAAAAGAGTGTCCTTGACGCATAGAGGGCCGGTGAAAAACCTTTAAGGTGTTTTGTAAATACCTCACTGTTGAGTCTTATGGGCTAAACCCCGCAATGCACAAGCTGAGATGTGGTGTCTGGTTATATTCAAACAATGTTTGAAAGGTTTTGTAAGCAAACCAGAGCCAGAGTACGCTCCCGCTTGGCTGGCGCCAAGTGGCCTGCTTGTACACACATACAAAATGACAGGTCAACAAGTTGACCAATCAGCGCCGGCCATCGTTGACATTTTGTTTGATTCTCCTTTTCATTCAAAGCTTCATTGGTACACAAATCAAACAATCGATTCTTCTGCTAAGTGATCTGTCAATCACGCGCTTGGGTTACATGTAAAGTTTTCAAACAGTGAATTAGCGGTAATTTTTTTACGTGAGGTCTGCTAAACATCTAATGCCACGTGACGAATTGAGGCGCGCGAGGATTTTGGCAAGTACTTCCAGAAAACAAGATGCACTTCAAAGATTGTGAAAGTCAAACACGATCTTTGGTTCGCAACTGAACAACTGAAAAATACACAACTCTTCAAAGTCAGATGTAAATTTAGATCAGAGGCCAAAAAGATTTGTTACTTATCAATCTAACATCAACCTCTTTGACTGTATTTGTTATCATTTATATGCTTTTCTTACAAGCGATAAAATAATATCCTATTTGACGAGTAGAAATTAACGGCTTTGCTGATCCGCATTAGCGATGCTCGAGTGGTTTCTCTTGTCGTGGTAAGAATACATCCCGTTGAGTCTGTTTGCCAAGTGTGTTTGATCAAGCGGGTCCCTGGGTGCTATTCGATGGCCGCATCCGCCATTACAGAGCGTAGAAAAACAACATGGGTGTTTTGCTTTAGAACTAATTACTAAACGCCGTGTTCCGATTGGCTGTAATGTTAAGTCTATTGTTAAGACAGGTGGAACGTGACCACAAGATATAGCTGATAACAAAGATAAGCTACTCGCGGACTTTATTGCGTATTCCAGGGCTTGTTATCAGTGTAAATGTTTGCAAACGAAAACCTCTTTACGGATGATTGGGAATAAATTGAACTCTTATTCCACTCTCAGGCATCCGTCTGTCGTGCAGCTCCTTCCTTGTAAAACGCTACCCAGTTATCGTAGATTGTGACCTTTCGCACAAACGGTATGAATAGAATGACAATGTAATTGGCCAGTGTTATCTGAGTCTCAAATTTTCAACAATGTTTCTGATTTGCGTGCGTGGCAGAAGATCCAGCAGACAGCAAGACGCTAGCGAGCAGCCTGTTTAAACGAGATCAAAGATCTCGAAACTTCAAGTATTTCCCCGGCGACCTCCGGAGTGCAGTGGTATGACCGGGCAAAATAGAAAAAAATCCCCAAGTGGACCGCTTTTTTCTATCGTGGATCGAATTCCAGCCGAGTTTGTATCTTGGATAATGAAAATATTTATACTTTTATAATCACAAAGCAGCAGAAATTCGTAAACAAGCAATAAACATAATCGCTATAATCACGCCGATTACCTAGACAGTACAAAGTTTGAACATGGTGATAAGAAACGAATCTATCATGCAATTTACACTCCACTGCGAGAGAGCTCAAAATCCACATGTATACAAACGCGCGTGCAATGATATTGAAAACTATACCAAGTAATATTAGGCCACAATGGGTTCAAGTAGGTACTGGGAAAAAAGAAAAATACTTGAATGCTGAATCATTAAAAACTTTTTGCGTCCCACCTGCCGGTACAATATGAAACACAATCAAACTATAGACATAGTGTTTACTTAGTGCGGTTGTGGACATTCCCACGTGCCAAATGAAACGAAAAAGAAATCGACCCCTGCCTTGCTCTGCTTCAGTAAACTCAACTAATCTTCCCCTTTACGTGATGCTCTTAAACATCTCCCTAGAGACTCTATATACCTCTGGTATTTTCACTTTATCAACATTTCAATTATTTTCCATTATAAGTTATAAATTTTTAAATCCAATACATCTTAGGATAACGAGAAATAAAGATAACCCTTTTATGAGAAAGAATAATAGTTTTTGAAAGAAATTAGTATATTTATTTCAACAATAAAGCAAGGTATCTCTAGTAAAAAATAATCATTCTTGACTGAACAGACGAAGCGATATCCTGTACAAAATCACGTTAAGATTCTACTACAAAAACACCTAGTTGCGAGAGCACAAAAGCATTTGCACCTTCAAAATGAGTAAAGTTATTTAATCGTAATTAAGATCGGAAAATTGAATTACTTATTCGGGTCAAAAGAAATAACTTCTTTCTTAAATAATGTATGTTCAGCAGTGGGCCTCTGCGCGTGCGGTTAGTTCAATTTATCGCAACTTTGGGCGAAGAAAAGAAAAATTTAGTAGCGCAGACAATGTTCCCTCGGCTTTGAAAACGGAGAAAAAAAAGTGTATTGCATTTCCCAAAATACGTCTCTTTACCTTGTTTGATGGGAGACTGGTTGCACTACTGGGGATCGCACTTCAATGTACCGAGTTCATATCTATAAATTAAGGAGCATAAAACATTTACCAGGAAACGGGGGCTTTCGAAGGCTCTCCGGAAAGGCTCTGCCATAAATTAAGGGACACAGGCTCCCCAAGAAGCAGTTGTCGTGGTTAACAGCCTCCACAGACATGGTATATGCTCTAAAATTGACGCAGAGTAATAGCTGCGGGCGCGAGTCAACTTGCTCCAGGGACCGCGGCCTTCACCGGACTCTTGATGTAGTTATGGTAGCGAAAAGCTATATCTATCAGTACACATGCTCTAGACTAAATCCTTAAACACACATGCATCGCTTTGGTGGAGAGATAAAGTCAAAATAGGAAGGGGTTATCAGTGTAATATTCTCTGTTGCCTTTGTGTACGCTAGCGATGAAATCTTTTGTATAATCGCCAACAAGCTTGATTGCGTTTCTATTTCTGAAAACACACAACTGTTTATTACCGATTCGTTCTGTTTTGGAAATTTATCTCTTGGAAATCACAGAGCAGTCAAAGCCACCGCCCACAACAAAGGCAGAAAAAAAGGGCTCAATTTCGGCGTCGCGGGTACGAAATTTCCCAAGACTCATGAACTGCATCAGGGTGATAATTTGAAAACCTTACAAACAGGAAACTCCGTTTAACTTTATCAGATATAGAGGTGTCGTATCTGGCTCGCATACTGTGCAGAACCTTGTACAGTATCACTAGATCGCTTAAACGATCAATTTTATATCTTGGGGCCGAACTACAGGATTTAAAAGTACTCTCGACAGGGTAGATCGATAAAGCTGGTATCGCGATAAAAACGGATCAAAGCCTCATAAAAGCAGGCCAAGCTGTAGAAAACCCAGGAAAACCATTTCTGTCGACAGATCGGTAGATCTGCACAGAATTTGCATTTGGGGGCGCGCTGTAACTTTTCTTTCCACCAAAACATAATAGAAAACACGGAAAAAACATATCTTTGCCTTGATAAAAACAACGACCGTAAAATGATATATTTTCACAGAGGCAAGATAGTTTAAAGCTGTGTGATATATCGTTGGTAAACAAGATGAATATCGAGCCTTCCCGGCAGTTTGGAGTCGACGAACATGTAGGAATTTTTGCCATCTGCAAAAGAGTTCTATTCGAACGCGGTAGGTAACTTATGATTTTATATTTCATCGTTGGAGGGCTTTAGACTGTTATAATTTTTAATGAAAAGGAAGGGGTGTACTTTGACAAAACCCAGGAAGCATTTGGGAAGGAAATGAGAAATATGCTGACAATATGAGAAGCGTGTTCCTCCACCACAGGAATCTTTTCAAAAGACTGAGCTGGAAGAAATGGCGATAAAATCCCGCTTCAAAACGCATTTAGAAACAATCAATTGAAATGTCACAGCGTTTAATGACACAGGCATCAGTCAGTTGGTGAAAAATATTAAACTGGTGTTTAAAAGACTCAATCAGAATTGCTCGTGTTACTTAAACAACTGGACGGGGAGTTGAAATAAGTCAGAGATGAAATCATCTTGCTTGATTTCTTGTTTCGATAATGGTGCTGCGAGACAGTTAACAGATACAAACCAGACTTTGGGCTTGATTCTTTACCACACAAGTGCATCGAGTGTAATCATGATTAGTCTCATTACAACTGCTGAAATCTAAATCAAGGAATAGCATTGAATGATAAAGAGGCTTTGCGTTTTTCCTGAACCGTTTTATCTGGTTAAGCCTAACGTTTAATTCCCGAAATAAGATTGGCAAAAGGCCTGTCGTACCTCCGCCACAGGAAATTCTTCGATCTTTATTTGGGTCTCTTGCAACAATCCAGTTTGAAGAATCGTTCTATCTTTAGCGCAGTTTAATATCGGAGAAAAAATCGATTCCAGTGATTATTAAGCTATATGTTTGATGTTGTTAACATAAATCACATTCATTCATGTCTGTGATATCGGGCCAGAATACATATTGAAATTAAAAATAGACTTTCAAGATTGAACAGAACGTGACCTCAATCAATCGCACCAGTTCTTAAGGGCTTTTAGATGAACTTTCACTATCTGACTATTAATATAAAAGAAACGTTAGCTCTACACAGTTACAAATATCTTGCCTTAACTAACAAGTATCGAAATCATGTCCTCTTCGTAAACACTGCTCTTATCTTCAAGGAAAACCAACAAAAGGTTAACCTAACAAAAACTCGAGAACAAAAAGGGATAAATCTAGGTCGAACAAATGACACAAGAAAATTTCCATAACAATGAGCTTTAGCAAACCAAGAGCACTTGTAAAACCGGCAACGCGTTAAACCAAAAGATATTGAACACAGTATATCTTACAAAGAACCAAACTTCAAAACTCAAAATCTTCGAGGCTAAAATAAGATTTTCTGGATTTACTTTCGTTTACCAACGTTTTCGAAATATTTTCTTTCGGGGCAAACTTTTACGCAAGCAAATTATGGCCTTCTTGCAAGCCGGATTCATCTTATCTATAATAAGTAATTTTCGATAATTTACTTGTCCTTAATATTCATCATATCGAAACGGAAGGTTGAAAATTGGCAAATTGAAAACGATCCACTGTGGGTAACGGAGCGAGAACTTTCTATCAAAAGCTTTCCCTAAGAGTCCTTTGTGATTTAATTATTTGAGCCTAGCTAGGCGCACTTGAAATTGAGCCTCTCTGCATTCTAAACGGCTCTCAAAGAAGGATTACTTTTTGACAAAAACGGTCACGAAACGATAATTTAATTTGAGCATAAATGCCTTATTTTTAAGCCGATTCACCTTGCTCAAGCCAAACATAAGAATCTCTTGAACTCTGAAAGGCGAATTACTAGAATGAACAGAAGAAGTTTTCTTTCTGTCATAGAAAAAGGAGCATTGTAGAACTTACGTTTGCGATCTCTAGAAGAGAGGTAGCCGTAAAATTCGTTGAAATTATGGTAGATAAATTTGGAAACACGATTTAGCCATTAAATCTTAAGTTATAGTTACATTCGCTACAGAACTATCGAAACAGCCCACACTGTACCCTCAACCGTTGTGGCGTGATCGAGGGATAAATTTGTCTAGAAGCAAATCTGAATGGGTTAAAATAATACTTATACAGCAGAAAAGTCAAGTTTCCTTCCATTAGAAAAGTTCTCCCGTGAAAGTAGCAACTTGTAGAACAAAGTTTAATCAAAATGAGTTGTCGCTTCGTGATCGGTTTTTCTTGTAGTGAATAAACAAAGAAATGGACGCGTGCTCACGTTACCCGAGAAGAATAAATGTTTCTTAAACTAAAGGATCTTTTATCTTGAAAATTTGCTTAAATTTTAGGGGCGAATGACCCGGAACACTCTATATGCTTTTGTGCCTTTGTTCAAAGGCTACAACAGTTAATATTTGACAAACGTGCTGCATTTGATCTCACGAATGTTTTTAGGACAGTACATTATGCCTCAAACACCCAGCATGATGGATATTCTACGAAGTGCCTCAGATGGACACGAGCTCGACCAAAGCATTTTATAAACTGGTCTGTCAAAGTCACGTCCATTTTCTGAAGTAGCCGTGTGAAATAACATTTTTGGCTCTAATGGAAAAATTCTTTGGAGGTCTGAGTGGCGACAGAGAGTCGCTTGTCGGTGTCTTTGATTTCTCAACACTGAGATCGACACTTCAACTGCTGCTGAGCAAAACGTTAGGCCAAGGTTCTGAACCCACCCTGGCGTTTATTTACCCAGCGCGAGTACTCTACCCCAAAACCAAATTCTCAGCAATTTGCTACAAATGTAGCGGAGACTGGACAAAATTTTCTACGATTGAGATAAAAAAGATGGTGGTTTGCAGCCGGAAATGCCATTGAACTGTCGATATGAGTAGCCACGTTCCCCTCGAATGCCCGCCTGAACTAAACCTCACGTCACTTCATGAGCCTCGCTCTAACTTATCAATCACTCTATCTAAAATCGATAATTGCATAATTATCACGTTTTGGATCTACCTTCGATACTGACTGATGTGAATATGTACCTACCATAGATTGTATCGACTCTCTAACTTTTGGAAGGAACGGTTGGAAAACCAACGCTGAAACATTCACGACGCATGTTAAAGTTTAGTTGTTGTCGTTTACTCTTCCTTGAATCGCTTCGCACCTTTTAATACCATCACCACATGGTGTAAAATGCACTTGTGTGCAGCCCAGAATTTATTTCCCACTGATGCTCTAAATAATTCATTTTATGTCGTCTGTTCTGATTTCCCACCCTTTTCGTGAAAAAACTCAATAATCCGGCGATTCAATGGTAACGACTGTTTATTCAAAGGAAGCCTTGGATAAATATTTCTCGATATTTGAACAAACCTTCGCTGATAGGATTGTTAGAAGTGTGAACATTTCCCACCCCCTTCATTGGCGAAAAGTTACGAAAGAAAAACTTTGGCACGTTCTTTGATACTAGTATTCATCTCGTTCTTAGGAATCTGTTCAGGCATTAATTTTTTATGATAGTGACCATTCGCCCTCAATTTACTTTTAATTGAATCGTCGTAAACGCATTTTGGGTATTTTTTATGAAGATGGAACATCCACTGTCACTTCGGTGCTCATCTTTGGTCAATTTCTTGTTACAGTGTACTTGTATAATGGCTTTGCGACGGAAGGGAGGCCGCGTATCAATAGCAAAACATAATAGCGGTCCATAACAACAACCTAAGTAACTTGTAGCAAGCGGTAACAGATAATTGCTCAATCGAAACATAGAAACACCCCGGTTCTAAGTTTAGTACAACGAGTCCAATATCGGAAGGCACTAATGTCCTTGATTCTCAACAGACTTGCGAAAGCCTCAAGCAATTAGCCAAGCGGTTTTGCCAATATGACAACGTAGCATCTGCGGCAAGAACCGAGGGCAAAAAAGCTGCCTAATGAAAAATAGAAGTAATTTTATAATGGAACAGCTTTTGTCCCGCGCGTGCTAATCTGTGCATAAGTGATGAACCAAGCCATCAGATTCTCACACACTTCTAATGGTTTGATAATAGGCTTTTTCCTAGTTTTGTATTGTACCAGCTGCCTCTGACTCTCGAAAATTTAGCACTTAAATATAATATATTTTCCTCTCGCTGACATAACGTCGCACTGAAAACCTTGTAGTGGAAGATTCGCAGCTTTCACATGGCACTACAAACTACATAAGCTCGCTATCTTTTCGAGTTTGCAAAATCAACTGAAGAACGGAACTGCGATATTGGATTATCGACAGTACTTAGCGATAAGGAGGGCGCGTTTTATGAATATACTGCGAGAGTGATGTGTAGGTATTTACTCGAAATCAGTTTGTTATTTTCGCTGAGCGAAGCTTGCAGTCTTATCGAGATAAACTCATCAACCTCCCGGTGCGATCGTGCAGATACAGCAATTTTCATTGATCTGTATGATTAAACGGAGTCAAAATCTATCTTTTGGCACAACAGGGAGCTTGTTCTACTAAATTAGCCTATACACAGAGTGACTGAGAGAGTTACTACAGCCGCGCTCCAGAGACCTCTTGCACCTTCAAGTTTAAGAAATCGCTCAACTGAAGCAAACTACTAAAAAAATACAGATCTCCAACAAACTAACGAACGACGAATAAAGGTAATCGGATTACCTTAACGCAAGTAAAAACAAAAGCTACTCACCTCGCTGGTGATTTATTTGTTCAACGAGCTCCGTCGCTACACTGACTTTTTCAGCTCAGAAAGGTACACTTTGAAAGTCCGGGCTAGAGTTACATTCTATTTATATGACTTCTGCGCTTGGGCGCCAATTGGGCGCCAAGTGAACCGGTCTAATTCACTGCTTTGTCTATCGTACACATGCTTTGCAACGCCGACTTCTAAGCACGCAAGATGTAGCTGAAATCTCCACAAAATCTCCCGATTTCTTCCCCGTATTACCTGCGAATAATCCGAAGCAGTGATGCGAGTTTGCTGCGATACCTCACAAGTCGAATCGACTACTCAAGTGTGACGTACTTTGCACGAATCCGTTGCCGCGCGAAGCGCTGGCGCCGAGATTGTGTATTACGCTGTAAACGGTTTGATTGAATCCATTCGTTAGGCAAGGAACTTCGTAACGCCGCAAGATGGCTTCTTGAAAGCGCGGGCTTTCATATTCACCAGTTCTGTGCAAAATCGGAGAGAACCGCAGCGAACGAAGTGATAAATTTCACACTTGAATCGCAGTTAACGTTACCTGTCCGGGAATGCCCCGATTACCAACGGAAATCGAAATTGGTCCCGTTGACATTCCCTGAGGGTGGGTAAGTGAGACATGCAACTAGAGGAAACCCAAAATTTAGCGTCAAATACCAAAAAAACCTGAGGCCTATTAATTTTGGTTTAACCAAGAGTTGACAGACTTCAGTTTTTTGGATATTGATCCGGTGAACGACCTGTGGTGTAAGAAATATTTCTTTTCAAATCGATCTCTTAATACGTTACTATTCAATAGGGCATTTTTCGTTAGTTCACCTGAAAAAACAGAAAACAAGATCTTGTTTTTTTTTAAACCATCATCTACATACCAAAACACATCCAATGTGGCCCAAATTTGATTGAAAAATGCTGTTGAAATTTAATTACAAGACACAAGAACTCTGTTTTTAGTAATAATTGAGAGCAAAACCCGCAAACAAGACGTTTTTAAACAAGGACGACAACTGAAACGCAAAAATCGTTTGCCAGTCCCACAATTTTTCAACACAACTTGGGATTTATTTGCTAAGATCTTCCCAACCATTAATGGAATTAAGTCAAACTCAAACAGAGGTTTTGGTAAGTGACGTTTTTTGACCAGAATAAAATGATGGCATTACTAATTATAAATGCATTGTCACTTTTTGGGCAAATTCTTCTGTCCATCTGGCGCAGCAAGAGCCACAAATCCTGTTTAGGTATACAAATTCGCCCACCTACGGTAACTAAATAAAAAAATGCCTCCATAAAACTAAGAACAATGACAAATTAATGAGCCTTTACGGAGTTTGTAAACACTGTATTCTGACACATACACACAAAATAAATCTACAAAGACCATACTTTAGACATCTGGATGGCCAAACTACCAAAACGCCATTACCCAGTGAGCATTTATTTTAATTTCCTCGCCGACTCTCTTCATTTTCCGCACAAACGTTGCGCTCGTAACGAGATCCTTTCATTTTGACATTGATATGTTATATATTAGAAATTGTTTAAATTTCTGCCTCTTCTCCCAAGACTGGTGACGCCTAAGGTTATTTGGCGAATTCATACTTCAGCCTTGTTGTTACTTTACATTCAGAAGGCGGGATTTGTGTGCAACTGGAAAGTTCTAATTGAAATCCACGTTCCTGTCAAAGGGCATGTTTCCAGATTTTTTCCTGAGGTTTGCAAAACTGTTACATTTCAGAACAGGAACCTCATCCTTGCCATTCGTCGTATGAGATGATCGGTTAAATCGGTGATATTTATCTTTTCAGAGCTAGGAGATCACTCTCTGTAAAGCGAAATCGAGGGTAGCTTGACTCTTTGAGTTGTTCTTACTGACCCTTCTTATTCACTCAGGACAGATCCTTCATCTGCTATATTTTGTAACAAAGACAATCAAGCCAAGGCAATATATTGCAGACTTTTATCCTGCGAAACACGCAAACAGCCGTTCGAAAAAGTACAACTCCAAAATATTCTAAGCGACCCGATGTAATCATTTTCACATTGATAACTCTTAGCTTATATAAATTATTAAATCATGATATCTTTGAGAGGTTTTCCCGGGATGCATATTACACTGGATATATTTTGCATCACTGTAGAAGTCTGTATACTGGACGTCGATTGTCCTCGGAAATGTTTCGCAACTCGCAACAGTAAACATTTGTTGCCGCATTTGCGGGAAGATTAACATAGGAAGGATTTAATGCTTGGCCACGCATTTCCTTAAAGCCTTTTAAACCATATAAAATGTAGTTTCCGCCCTAAATACCCTGTCCTACCCAACTACCTCAAAACTCTTCAAGCGCCTAAAAATTTCGTATTTTGGAATCATTACTCTTAAAATAACAAGCTTCATCTTATAAAGCACCTTAGCGGGTTTATCTAAGATTTCCGAGGCAGATATTAAGGCTTACGTTTCATAACAGGAATCTAGAATCTCACCTCAGGAAAGATTAGAAGCTTTTGTGAATAATTTGGTTTATCTCATTCAGATGTGAAAGCCCGACTTCTCCGGGTATACAAAATTCAAGTGTTTGCGTTTAAGTTGAATAGTGTGAGAGGTGTCAAAAAATTTGATTTGTGGAAAAAAAGCCGAAAGGTCATTCAAACTGAAACGAAAAATCCAAAACAAAGACCCTTGGTGCAAATTTTTCTGACAAGGAACATTTCAAAATAAAAGAAATATTTCGGTGAAACGACTGAAAAGTTGAGAAATTCACTCACCGTTTTCAGGAGAAGTAAAAAAAAGGGCGAGAGATGGAAAGAATAAACTTGCGTCTCTGTTCTGAAATTTTCCCCACAATGACTCAGTATTAAAAAAAGGAGATGCGATTAACTGAGGAAATTGAAACATTCGTCGTATATTTATAAAACATATCAACCACATAATATAATGGGACTATTTTACTATGCATAGACTGAGAACCAATCTCTTTCGCATTATATTCTGGCGCGAGCCACCAACCCACGTGACCACATGAAAGCTTCGAGGGCAGATGGGTTGCATCAGGCGGGCTCGAATTTGAATCTGGCTTTTCTTTTCAAAGGAAAATAAAGACTTGATTTAAAATTGATGGATTAAAAGATTTCTCCAGTAATTCATTTCTACATATCGCGCCGCTAAATGAAATGGTTTTGCAGGGATTAATTTCTACGTTGAGTGCCAATCGGAATAGGGTTTGCGTGTCGGCAACATTTTGCGTGCTCGAGCTACGAGTGGGTTTTTCAGCTCTTGCTGAGGTGCGTTCAGTGTCAGATTTCATATTAAGCTTTGTACGACCTTTGTTACGCGTACGCCCTTCTTAGCAACAAATCTATCCGTATTTTAAATTGTTCCCAAAATAATCCTGCGCTTAAAAAATTCTTCTCGATTTGTCTTTTTTTGTCACATCTATAATTTGTCATAATATAATCCTTTTTCTGTTCATCGTTAAAAAACGGCAGAAAAGTGTGACATTTTAAAACTGGTGTTAGCTAACGGAGATATTAAGATATTTTCACCACTTTTTTATCAACAGGATTGTGAATAACTCGGGCGATATTTCAGTGTTTTGCTTTCAACTCAAGTGCGTTGTATGCGTGGCTATTTAATACAGGATTTATTCCTGCCCAAACCAAATCCGCACTGATGATCTTGAAGCCAGCTACTCAGCGAACCTCTAATTTCTTAAATTCAATAGGCTGAATGTTCCTTAATTCCTTTCATTACACAGGATCAGAGTCTTTAAAAAATACATATCTTAATGGACAAGAGGAAAACAGTAAACCATATCTAATGAAGTCGATATGTTTGCTTGTTATAAATATATGAATGTGAAAAAAAGTCAGATAAGTTTGAAGTTAAGGACATGCCAACTAGAATGTTTCATCGAACTCCCAGGAAATTCCAGTCTTGTACAACAAATTAGTGAAAGTTATGAACACAAGAGTTTTAATTTCATAAAAATGGATTAAAACTCCCCGTAATATCCTGTTTTAGCACTCCTACGATCGACATTATGTCGCCTCTACCGAAGTTAGCTTAAACACAAATTCCAATCATTGGGTTGGAAATGTTCTTTGAATTGTCCAAAACACTCCGTGTCAAGTCCAGCCTATACTAAGGTGTAAACGCGGAGAATTTAACTGAGAAAGCACGTTTTAAAAAGAACACAAGGCGACGACCAGGGGCTTGCAAAAATGGAAGGACCAACTCTAGTGAGTTGACAGGCCTACTTAAAAAACCAACGGGGTAGTGCGATTTTTGTCGAATTTAAATAACACTTTAAGAGGATCAGCTATGATATATAAAACCTCGAAATGTAATCCGCTGCCTGGTTCAATCTGATCAAAGTATATAAAACATGAAAAGGGTTAACAAGTGAGGTTTAATTGAGAGATAAAGACTGCTTTTACATACAGGTTTGTCAAGGGCTTTTCTCTTACATCACGATATGGACTGTCAGGTTTTCGATCAATATTATGCTCATTTTAGATAAAGTCTTGTTATGGAGGATGCCATTTATATTTCACTGTTGTAGGAAAAAATCGTAAATAATGGTTTTGCGTAAATTTAACCCTAAGAAGTAAGAAACAAGTAAATATTATGATGAGTTCCTGAAAAACGAGAAGCCCTGAGTCAGCAGATATGTCTTTGGCTGGAAGACCTTGAAGTTCGAAATGATCATGACTGCGGTCAAACATGAAAATTTTAACTGCCTGATTAGACATGTAGATATTTTAGTTTACAGCCCTATATCAGACATATCATTTTCTTCTCTAAACTCGTGTCTTCTTTATCGATAAGGCTCATAATGTTAAGCTCGTAAGAACGCCACAGACTCAAATAAAAATATGTTCACATTAAGAAAATGTAAGAATCGGCTCTCTCAGTGTAATCTTGGTCTTTAGGTCGACAGATTTATGTTTCTCTATATGAAGTTTTCATTTAAAAGTAATATCTATGAAAGTGAACGACCTGGCAACATTTATTTCATCACGATAATGTTAACACTTATGAGGAAAAGAAAATAATAAAAAGTTGAAAAATCCCACCTTTTTACCACCCGTTCGTCAGTGGAATTAATTTCTGTTGTTTAAATCAGGAGACGATAAGAGATATTGATGTCCAACTTGCGCTAGAGATCTGGCTTCTGGTTTGAAGGGCAAAAGCGATTTTGGTCAAGGGACGTTTTTCATTTTTTTTATAATCCAGTTGAACTTTTCAGTTATGCTAATAATCACATCATATCAGCACTCTTTCGGATCATCCTTAATTTGTTTATTTCAAAACCGGGGCGCGGCGATTTGAATTTTCAAATCCAGGAATATGACCACACTTAAAACCCACTTAGGAAGAAGCTTAGTTTTGGCGATTTTTTCCTCATAAACGCATTAATTTCTAATAAGGAAAAAAAATGAGTTGAATACAAAAGCATTAGTGCAAAGAATAGCCGGACAAAGTGCGGTGATTTGAGTTGAATACGATTTTCATTTTCAATATTGATCATTGCACAACGTTTTAGTCTGTCAACAGCAGAGGCGATCCCATTGTACCTCTGATAAGGATCAAGGTATACATATTTCATAGAGGAAACGCATTTCAAAACGCTGCCATGACTTAGATTTCTCGGTGAGATACGTTGTGTTTTGGCTTGTACGGCTCACTTTGCATACATAAAACTGCCGCTGCGTACCGATTTCCGGAGTCACTAGTTCCATATGAGCTACAATCGAGCTCCGCGTATGAAAGCTCTTTGCTATCTATTGATCTTTTATCTGCTTTCCTTAAAGTTTTCATCTCGAGAGGAGATGAGCACTGAGAAATCTAATATCGGGTTTGTTTCCTGTTTTCTTAACTTTTCCTCTTAATCCGATGTTGGGAACTAAACCATTCAAGCGTTATTCTTTGTTTGAAAAACTTATTAAAGTCGAAACTTACTTTTTTGCGACTGGTCGAGTCGAAAAATATCTTAATTTCCGACTAAAATGGCGTATTTAATAATGAAAAAAAAAATGATAATAATAAAATAATCACTTCCTTAAAAACGTTTTTAAAAATAAAAATGTTCTCGCTTGTCAACGGCAGCAATCTTATCAGTTTCACTCTAACTTTCGACATTAAAAATATTGAAAGCAAACTTACGTCCGCTTCTTCTGAACCGAACTTTAATCTTTTTCATTTTTTTCCCAAAGCCATTCAAACTCAAGCTCGTATTTTTTTCTTGCAGAAAAATACCATTTAGATAAATTGCTTGCAATGTTGATTTACGTTGTCTAATGATGCCAAAGCTTAGTTTTCTGTATTAGGAAAAAAAAATCACCATCACTGTTTACATCTCCGCCGAACCCTTGATCAGTGTGATATATCTCACTTTAAGTGTCTTCACGGACACATCTTCTCTCACAATCTATCGCCCATTCAAAGATATCATGAATTATATCACTCTCTGAAATGATTCCTTTGATCAAGAAAGCACTCAGTTTAATTCGAAGAAAACATACGTGATAGCTTCTCTGCTTCGAAACCGGCTTCAATGGGATATGCGTCACCAAAGCTACGTGGTAAGCCACGCATGAGCGTCAATGCACACACACAAACATGAAACATTAACGAAGCATGTTCGCGCTTTTCTCTTATCAAAATCATTTTTTTTCTACTTAACTTTCCATCGACTTCGTTTTGGTCCGTCAATAATTTAAGCAAGAACAGGCTTAACAAAATGTAAGACACCCGCATGCCCTAATAGAAATTTCAAACGATTACATCTATTTTGGTCAGAAGGGGGCCGGCTTCTGGTGAATCTCCCATAGACCTCAATTTAACCACCTTTTCCTCCTCAGTTCCAATGCTTACAAAGCCCAATAGCTCATTCTTTCAATGACTGAAAAACAACGCCACAGCAAAGTAGTGTTTAAAAGCTATTTTGGGAGTTGTTAGTAAAAATTACAAATTAACCGAAAGGTGGAGCAAAATCATAACAAAACTGAGCAATTTTTATAGAGCAAACCTTTTCACTGAAGAAGAAAATGAATTCCTGAATCTGTTTGCATATCATGTGGAAAAAGAAAAAATCATTATGAACAAGATCTGCTGAAGAGGTTTCGTTTTAATGGTCACTCTATAGGACTTTAAATCTACAAACTCAAAAGTTTGAACTACATACAAAACAAACAAAATCATGTGAAAGTACTACTGAAGACGTTTCACTTATAGATGGCCACAACATAACTTTCATCCACAGACTTTAAAGCGAGAACTACATACTAAATAAATAGTACCATGTGAAAGTTCTGCTAAAGAGGTTTCATTTGAATAGTCACACCATAGGCTTTTATCCACAGACTCAAAAGTAAGAACTCCACAGAAATCAAATCGGATCTTGTGAAAGTACTGCTGAAGAGGATTAATTTGAATGGTCACACTATGGGAGTTTCACTAATCTACGAACTCAAAAGTGGGAACCATATACAAAGCAAATATTACCAGGTGAAAGCACTGGTACGTACGAACAAAGTACTACCAAGTACGAACAAACCATATGGTACCATGTGAAAGTACTGCTGAAGAAGTTTCATTTGAATGCGCGTACCATAGGATTTCATCCATAGACCCAAAAGTTAAAACCAGGAACAAACCAGATGGAACCATGTGAAAGTACTGCTGAAGAGGTTTCATTTCAATGGTCACACCCTACAGTTTTTGATCCAGAAGCGGAGAAGTTATTATCCATTTATAGTGGATCGTCGGTATAACGAACTCAAGGGCCAAGGCTGGGGGGGGGGTACTAGGCTTAATTTTTGCTGGGTATGTGCTTCTTGCGTCTCAGAGCCCCTACCCCATTTTATTCTATTCTGTGGCCAATTATAAACCCCATCTTAGTCACTTTTGGGCAAATATGTAATTTTCGCGATCCTAACTTAGCAACTTTCTATTTATGTATCTACCTTATATTGAATGAAGAACACTTTACTTTTCACTTACAGTACAAACATTCTGGTACGTTTGTTAACCGAAAATATGAAGAACTGTCTTATACCAAAAATCAGAAAATGTGCGACCCCATTCTAGTAACTCTTTTGAAAATGCGACCCCATTATAGTCAATCCAGTCGTGAAAATGCGACCCCATCCAGCGGCACATCCCCATTAGCCTCTTATAAGGAAGTACACCCCACGCCGGGCCAAGGAACTTACAAAGTAAGTTGAGCTATGTAACGAGGCTTTGTTATGTCGAGGCCCTTTTTCATATTCCTTACTTAAAACTGAGGCGAGGAATGTCATTCGTTATACCAAGGACTTTGTCATTTTTATATAGTGGTTGGTTGATTCAAAGTTTTACTGTACATAATGAAAGTATGAAGTTGATCGCCATGGTGGTCGCACTGAAGGATTTTGTTCACAGACACATTTTTTATTAAAGCAGCAGACTTTAAAGACAATAGTTTCAGAAACCTCAAAGAGCTATGTCGCCAATTTTGAAAGCATCACCTTTTGTCAAAGGAAACCCTAAATTATATATCAAAGAAAAGAAACTATTAAATACTCAGCATGTATGCGAACACTGGGCCGACCATAAATTTCGTATTCGTTGAAAATTTTAAGGTGAATTTTCTCCATCTATCCCTTTGTACCTTAGAAAAAAAATACACGAAGAAGTAGGTGTGGCTTCGACTCAGCAAACTGCTATAAAAGGAACGGAAATATCCGTTTGCTTATATACAGGGGTTCTGGACCATACATATTTGATCCTTTGATACAAAGGAAAATATCGCCTGATTGAACTGGAGTATCGCTTGGATGGAGTTACAGGGGTTCCTTGAGTCAAATTGACGATCAGAGACAATTTTGTGAATGACCAAACGTGTGCCATAGTCCCTTAGACTGAACTGAAATCTTTCTTTCACTAAGTTACGGTAAGGTTATTTCTCACACTAACTTTTAAATCTGTGGTGTTAACCATTCAAATGAAACCTCTTCAGCAGCACTTTCACATGGTACTATTTGTTTAGTATGCAGTTCTAACTTTTGAGTCAGTGGATGAAATTCTATGGTTTTACCATTCAAATGAAACACCTTCAGTAGTGCTTTCACACTGTACTATTTATTTAGTATGTAGTTCTCACTTTTGAGTCTGTGGATGAAATCCAATGGTGTTACCATTCAAATGAAACACCTTCAGTAGTACTTTCACATGGTACTATTTATTTAGTATGTAGTTCTCACTTTTGAGTCTGCGGATGAAATCCAATGGTGTTACCATTCAAATGAAACACCTTCAGTAGTGCTTTCACACTGTACTATTTATTTAGTATGTAGTTTTCACTTTTGAGTCTGCGGATGAAATCCAATGGTGTTACCATTCAAATGATACACATTTAGCAGTGCTTTCACATGGTACTATTTATTTAGTATGTAGTTCTAACTTTTGAGTCAGTAGTCGAAATCCAATGGTGTTACCATTCAAATGAAACCTCTTCAGTAGTTCTTCCACATGGTACTGTTTATTTAGTATATAGTTCTAACTTTTGAGTCAGTAGTCGAAATCCAGCGGTGCTACCATTCAAATGAAACCTCTTCAGTAGTTCTTTCACATGGTGCTATTTATTTAGTATGTAGTTCTAACTTTTGAGTCTGTAGTTGAAATCCAACGGTGTTACCATTCAAGTGAATCCTCTTTAGCATACCTTTTGCATAGCAATATTTATTTCTTAGGATGTTAAAAAAGAAATTCTATTTATGTGAGGTTTTTATTGTTTGTTTCTTTCAGCAATATTTAGATTCGTTTTAACTCACTATTTAGATTCGTCACCAAAATATATTGTTGCTTTTACTTCTGTTTTTTCTTTACTCGTAGAAGTAAACCTTAATAAGTCAATGCATGGTGCATTCAATGGCATAACCACAGTGGTTAGTCACAGAAGGCCCCTAAATGCGAGAAAAACCATAAAATGTGACCCTTCAATCAAATACTATAAAACAGAAATAAGTAACAATAAAACAGATTTAATCAAGCAGTGCCTTCCTGTGGTGCTGTTTATTATATTGCGACTGACGAAAGGTGGCTCATAATTTAGAATTTGTGGATGAAATCATTTTACAATTTAAGCTATTGAGAAGTACTTTCCTCTTTGCTGTAAACGAAGAAATTTTCCTCTAAACTGTACAGCGTGGCTCTAACTTTTGGGTCTGTGGATTAAACCGTAAACTGTGACCATTAAGGTCAAAGGCATCGAGAAGCACTTTCATGTGCTGCTGTTTAACATGCCGTACAAGGTGGTTCTGACTTTCAGGTCTGTGGATAAATTCCCAACGTGTAACCATTCAAATGAATTCGACAGAGCAGTACTTTCCTGTGATATCAGGTTTATTAAGCTGTACAAGTTGGTACTTACTAAGAACTACCATTCAAACGAGAAGTAGGTTATTTTTTTTAGTGTTTTTTTTATTATTTTTGACGTCTAACATCTGTTTTCAGTTTCTCACAGGTTATATGAAAAATTTATTTTCTAAAGAGGAAGAAAAGCCATCACCATTAACTCCAAAAAACCCTCACAACACTGTTGTTTGTAAAGTTGAAATGTCTGCAGGGCATCATCTTGTAAAAAGAACACTAAATCAGCCTTGCCAGTATGTAAGATTAACAAAATATTGACCAGTGCTATTTAGGAAAGCAGATTAGGATTGGATGAACTGAAGGACAATATGTTTTAGAAAAGAACCTGGAAACGAGAGTTTTATCTTTTCAATTTATATTTATTCATTTTAAATATGCCTTTTTTTTTCTTCTGTTTTTCAGTTATAGAGGTATGCTGATATTGTAAACCAGAACTAAAATAACCTCCATTCGCTACGGTTACACAGAAGATAAGCTTAAATAATAGGGGATCTTTTTTGAGCATTTATTTTCCCTAGGGTCTTTAACAAGTTTTTCTTGACGATGTCCTGGCGACATGGAATGCTTCTAACATAACCTTATACGATGCAAAACTGAAATAATTTAAAACAAACGAGGAAGACACATGGATGTCACAACTAACAAAGGAGTTGTAGCTAGATTTTGGACTCGAGCGTGTCTACAACTTTCCTTTTCAGTTAAGTCCCTTATTTAAAGGTAAAGTATTTCAAATTTTGATAACGCTTCGAGCTTGTCAATAAGTATGACAAAGATTATTTTTGATTGTTTTCAAATCCTTTTTTCCCACGCTATCAGCAGAAAGGTTGTTTAGATAGTGGAAAGTAGTTCTCAAAGTCATTGACCCTTTTGTACAAGAGCAAAAACTTGTTTGATAAGCCGAAACCAAACTTGGCCCTCTCGGGCTCTGCCGGTCAAAACAAAAGCCCACTCCTTAAAGAATGTGATATTGGAGGCAGCCATAACAAACTGCATGTATGTTGTTCCTCTCGGGGAGAATCTCTGGCTAAGTCCTTGTTCAAAACGCACAGAATAGACAGGTCGCGTCGTATCTATAACACCTGGAGATTTAAAAGCTCAAGAGCAAGCCTTCTACAGTGCAAAACGTTTCAACAGCAGAAAGTTCTAGAATCGTCTACTGGGAAATGATCACTTGAAAGGATCAAGTGTTTAAGTCTAAGTTACGATCTACGGTCGAGATAGAACAAAGACAATTGCCCAGCCACACCCAAGCTTACTGGTTTCTCACGGAACTACGGTGGCCCACAGATACCATGACAACTTTTTTCTCATGAAAGATCTTTGCACTTCATGTTGTTAACATTTTTCACATGAAAAAACTTTTTATCTAGTGACTTATCTCTTTGTCGAGACAAAACGTTTTTGCTGATGACAAAACTCTTTATTTCTCGTGACAAAACTACTTTTTTTGGCGAGAGATTGAACTTTGTGAACTGTTGGAAGCGCACAGGCAGCAGCGCGCACAAACACATAAAGTTCAAGTTAGGGATTACCCTCCAGCCCCTCCCTTAGTAATTCCTAAGTGCCCAGTTTATTGGCTTAATTCAGTGCCATTTATAGAAGGAACATTTAACTGGTACATAAATGCCTTCGGGCTTTAACTATAACGCGACCAATTTAAGACGCGTCTTATATCCTCGTGTAAATGGTAAAGTATGCGACCTATTTAAAACGAGTCTTCATGAAAGACCCGTTTTGTTTGTCCTCTTTTTAATGTCTTTTCTGTTTGTCTTTTAGAACTCTGACTGTTTAAAATTTTTTCGGTTGAATCTCGACAATCCAGGTTGATGATGTTTATATTTTGTCTTGTCCATCTGCATCTCTTCACGTAACATGAAATTCTATATTGAACAACACTAAGTAAAGGTTACTTTGAACGTGCTCACAGGAAAGAAAGCTCTTCCCCAACATCTGACACGCCTAGGTCAATGTTAAGAGAACCGGTATGCGGTTACCTCGAGTTACGTCACAAGATACAGGAAATACGTGGAAAATACTTGAGATCTCATGCGCGTAAAAATTTGAATTATTCCTTTTCTTTTTTTTTTTTTGCGCGGTGTCATGCTTAATTTGGAAAGGAAGGTGTATAGAAGTTGGAATAATTAGATAATACAGGGGATCAGATATCAGACTTTTATAACCTGTTTGTCTACAGTACTACATTATCGTGCTACAACTTAGCCTTGTGCTTTGACGAGATCATTAATTTTCTAAGGGACAGATAAGATCTGTTAAGTGGAGAATGTTCGCTTACAAAGATTTGACGATTGTTGATTTTGCAAGATAAGAAAAATAAATATTTAAAGTTTACGTTGAAATCAATCTTAACATAGCCCTTCGACCCGACATGTCTTCGGGTCCTTCCATGATATGGTTTGCGAACAAAAGCCAACTGTTTTTTTTTTTTTTTTTTTTTTTTGGCTTGTTTGTTTGTTTGGGGCTGACATAGTAGCTTAAGGTGTTTACTCGATCAAACGCCGCCCTCAATTAAGCGCCGCAGTAGCCAATGAACATGACCCTCGCATACCTGCCAACTCTCCCGGTTTTCCCGGGAGTCTCCAAGTTTTTCATCAAATCTCCCAGTCTTCCGGTTAGAGCACCAAATCTCCCGGATAAAATGGACTTTTGAGCATTTCTGTGCTTTAGTTTGAAATTAAGTCCATTTTTTCACAAAATTCGAACTTTTTGTATTCATTGTACAGTTTCTGGGACATTTTTGCACATGTTTAGTCAATGACAAAGATTAGTTCGTCATTGCAATGATGAAAGCGCATTTTGATTCCATGTACTTCATGTAAGACGTCATATAATGTCTTAAGGCAATTTGTTGGCAGGGGGTGGGGGTGTTGGTGCTATTGACATTCGGGGGTGAGGGAGGGGGGGGGGGTAGTGCAAAATAGAGAGTCTCCAGATTTTAGATCTCCGGAGGTTGGCAGGTATGCCCTCGAATGAACGAAAATAAAGTTAGAATCGTTACAACCGCGGTTATGTGCCCCAAGTACAACTTGCCTATTTAGACAATCCAGAGATTTACGATTCTACCTCAGCAAAATAAGAGAGACATCTATGGAACTTTATAAAAACATATTTCTGTTTGACATAACATTTACAAATGATTTACGGTCAGTAAGTTAAGAAAAGTGATTTTTAAATAAACACCTCCCTTGAATAAACGCCGCATCAGCTAGCAGAACCTCCGTTGTTGCACATTTGTTTCTTTGTTTGTTTATTTGTCCTTTTTGTTGCTCTTTTCTGTTTTGTTTTTTTTTGCTTGTTGTTTGTTTGTTTTCAAATTAACTAACAGTATCTCTTATCCGGTGAATCCGGCAAAATAATCTGCAACTTTTTGAATTCGCTTTTCAGAGTGGAAATTTTTGAATACCCTATGAATCCGGAATCGTGTGGACACTAAGTCCGGATTTTTCTTTATCTGGTGATGAATACTGTATTTAATATGGCAACCTCGTTCCCAGGTTTTCTCAAGGCGAAGCAAGATGCAAATTTCGCGCGCTTTACGACGCAGGCTCTGTTGCCGATATTCCCAGAGGAGTCCTGGATACTAAAATGAATCCGGAGACGTTTCGGATACGTTTGGACAGGCAAATTCGATTTGAATACGATACGTGTGGACGCTTGAATCCGGAAAGAAAAAGTTGCGGATTCAAAATATCCGGATACGTGGAATGGTTCAGATAAAGCCAGGTATGCAGTTTTTTAAATTAGCATTTTTGGCCTTGCCCGTGCGCAGCGCAGAGTATCATTCCAACCTCGTTACACTAACTGACCATAAGCCACAATGGGTAAACAACAACAAAAAGATTGTGCATGATTAGGGACTCAAAGCATATACAGTGCAACCTTTATATAACGAAGGGCCAAGCTCGTTATATCGACGTTCTTTTCCATACATTTTACTATTACTGGGGTAAATAAAATTGTTCGTTATACCAAGGACTTCGTTATATAGAGGTTCGTTAGATCGAAGTCCCCGACTGTATAAACTACAGCAACTTGGTTTTTGGCGGCTATCATAATCAGTCTTTTCTATTAACTAAGCCCTTTCTTGCAAAGTCTTCGCTGCTTTAAGTGTGTGCTGTTAAAACTAATCAAATGGCTGCCCTCTAGTTCTTTGCATGGCTAGTTGTTTTCACGCGCAGTATCTCACATACAGACAGTAACAACAGCTGCAGCACAAGGTTGAAGCAAATCGGGTTCAAGGCTCAGAGGTCGAACAGAACTTTTGCAGTATTCTTGCTACGATGCCACATTAGCGACAAAAAATAAACGGGTGAAAAATTCGCCCCATGTTAGGGAATCCAAAACAGTCTTGGATTCTGGATTCCACGCCGTGGATTCCGGATTCCCAGATACTGGATTCTGGATTCTTTGTCAGTGGAAACTAGATTCCAGACCGCAATCCTTGGTGGATTCCGGAATCCTTGAGCTGTATTCCGGATTCCAAAGCCCAGTTTTCAGGATTCCATAGCAAAAATTTGCTGGATTCCGGAATCCCGATTCCCTTACATGGGGCGGGAAAATAGCGTGCTGTGGTCTTCGCGCGGCTTGACTATTGATTTCAGGGGAACACGGGTGGGGGGGGGGGGGGTACTTTTATCCCCTTTTTTATTCCGTCCAAAATGTTGCTCTCTAGATTATAACCAAGTAAAGCTAGAGCCCGGCCCGTTAATACAGACACTAAGGGGGTCATAGGAAGTGTCCGTATTAAGCGGGTTGAATGAAGAGAAAATGTCACGGTTCTCTTTCCCCAGGGACAAAGCAAACTGTCCGTATTAAAGCGGTGTCCGTAAACGAGCGGGGTTTGTCTGTAAAGGCCAAAGAAATACAAAAATCAGCAGTTGAAAAGGAAGAATTTGTTTTAAAGAAGGCCGTGAGAGTTGGTTGGGAAGCAAAACAAAAGACATCAGTCACGATAACAAATATTTAAAATAGGTTTCAGTCCATTGGTCCAGTCTATGTTTCACCAGTGCCCTAGCTAGCCTGCGTAGCAAGCGTTTCCCTTTCGGTCTCGGAACAAAGAACGAGGAACGAAAGTAAAAGACCACGCGAAAAATGTAGCGAGTAAAAGAGCGGGGAGTTTCTGGCTCTCGTTCCATATTTGCGCGACCAAAACCGAAAATCCCGTTCCACGTCGTTCCTCGGTCTTTCTTCGCTCTGAAACCATGACGGAAACTCCTGTTACTCAGGCGACCAGTGCCCAGAATTGTATGTTTCATAGAAAAGAAACTAAGTTATGTTTCAAACCGTTTTACTGATTTAGTTTTCACCCTTTTTTCTGACGAGCATAACCATTGAGGCGGGAGTCTGGTTAAAAGCATTTTTTTTTCGTTTATTTCCGCCACTCTCTCGGTTGGCAGCAGGAACAGCAACTGGCAATCAAGACTATTTCTGCCCTTTCCCTAAAAGATCTATCCAAGGTTTCAATCATTCGAAAAAGTTGAAGTCCTTGGTACAATAAATTTTTGGAGAATTTTTGGATGACGTTTCGAGTGTTTTTAAAGTAGATGATTTAGGACGGAGAGGGGTATAAAAATGTTCGAAAATTGGAGAATGGCTAGCTCAGTTGGGAGAGCGCCGGTCTGCTCAGCGGGAGGTCGCGGGTTCAAACCGCGGCCGGAACAACACTCAGGGTCTTTAAATAAATGAGGAGAAAGTGCTGCCTTTGCAGTGACATCTGCAAACGGTTAGACTTTCTAGTCTCCTCGGATAAGGACGAAAAACCGTAGGTCCCGTCTCACAGCACTTACACTTATCTGGTTCTTGTGTGACGTAAAAGAACACACAACACTGTTCGAAAAGACTAGGGGACGTGGATCCCCATGGTGTGGGCAACCTTTCCGGGGCTGTGTGGGTTATCTGCAAGGACACATTTAAATTGGAGCCTCGCTCTGTTGTGTGTTCTGCACCACATGGTGGAAGTGATTACTAAATAAATAAATTTGGGGGATGTTAAAACTTAAATATTAAGTGAATAATAAGTAGATAAATACCCGATAGTCCAACATCACAACAAGGTGCCTCTGATTCCATTAGCGGACTAACTGGTTTATATGTATACCTTTTCTAGCCTAATTTATTTCTTTCCAAATCAACATTATTCCTCCCCTCCCAAAAAAAAACACCCATACTACCCCCCTTAATCCAGCAAATGCGCTTAACATGACATAGCTAGATATCACCTTTTAAAGTACTACTAAAGTAGTTTCATTTGAATGGTAACACAATTTGATTTTACCAACGGACTCAAAAGTTAAGGACTCTCCGTGTTTTACTTTCACTCAACCTCACTTAGGGCCTGTTTACATGGAGATGGGGGACCCCAGACAGGTGACGTAACATGTGGCGGATCACCCCACCTATCATGTAAACATGATCAAATTAAAATGAGAGATTATATGCACAGGCGGGTTACCCCACCTAAGCGGGTTATCTCACCTACCTGGGGTCCCCCACCTCCATGTAAACAGGCCCTTAGGCTTGGAAAAAAAAGATGAAATTCTACTGTGGTTCACACGTTCGCAATGGACTTTGCCAGACAAACGTTAAAAGAGTTGAGTTAGTATGGACTACCCCGCGTGTTTCAGCTGGTTAGCTCTGGAGGAATGTACATTGCGTAATCATTATAACTTTTTTGTTACAGGAAAAAAAAGCAGTTTTCCTTTTCTTTTGATCTCCTTTTGAGTATCACGGCCCTGTTTCTCGGCAGGCGTGTAACTAAAAACGTTAGGGTTGTACACCTGTACAAAATGGTAATACTGAATAAACTTGTTGTTGTACATGTTGTTGTCGGGTTGAAAAATCGAGGAAATCAAATCGGCGAATAATAAGAAGGCAAACAATTTAAAGATTATTTTATATAGCACAGTTTGCCTCAATTCATTTGACCCAGCTTATTTTTTTCTAACACAACGAACTGTTCTGTTTGACACATGAGCGTCAGTTTTGAGAAAAGCGACGTGATTCATTGGTGGACCGAATCTTAGGGCCTGTTTACATGGAGGTGGGGTACCACAGATAGGTGAGGTAACCCGCCTGTCCATACAATCTCTCATTTTAATGTGATCACGTTTACATGTTAGGTGGGGTAACCCGCCACATGTTACCTCACCTACCTGGGGTCCCCCACCTTCATGTAAACAGGCTCTTAAATCATATATTCAGAGAAAAAGGATGAGAAAATAACGTGCAGATAGCAAGAGGATGGTATAGAGCGTGAACGCGTTGTTTGCACCTCAGCCTGTCTTCGCAGTAGACAAAGCAGGGCACGATTACGTCAACTTTGGGTGCCTTGTCGGTAGAAAACAATGTGGCAATCATCGGCAAAAAATCACTCATTAAAATTTGTAAATGAAAATCTGAGACACAGTCAACTTTCTCTAAGACGGACACTGTTTGGACCGACACTAAGTGTCCCTCATAGAGAGTCAAATAAAGGGAGTAAAGAAAGGCAGGACAACTCTAGGTTTCTATTTTACGGAGGTGTCCGTTAGAAGTTAAGAGTGAATTGACTAAACTACTTACTTGTTGGCTTAATTAATGAGGGTGCTACAAAAAAAAAATTTTCAAAGAACTTTACAACTTGGCAAGATCATTTTATGTACAATAAAACGCTTAAGCTTACAACTTTACCTCACCTAAGGCACCTAAAAAAGATTTGGGACTCGAAGCGGAGTGAGAGGGGATTTGACAAATTGCGCGTACCCCCGGGAAAATTCTGGCTACGCCCCTGCAGTCGGCCTTTTACAACTCTGCCCCGCTTAAACCCTTTTCGTGGTTTCTCTTTAAACGATTTGCGTCAATTTCAAGAGACGAAATTTAACAGCCTGCCTTCTGATTGATAACGCAAAAATCAGAGGAAAAATACGTCAAATTTAAATAATAACATTAAAAAGCTTGTCTACTAATTGATAACGCAGAGAAAAATACTGCAGAACTGCATGATAAAACCGATAAGAAAAGATAAAGGAACAGCAAATAGCTAACCGGACTTTCGATCGCAGACGAGAATTACGCAACAAAGTGTTTAGAGCAAAAAATTTTCACTGAATGTAAACTACAGAATAAAGGAACAAAATAGTGAAAAAAAAACTTACCGTTTCAAAGCGAACAATGCAGACCAGTTTCAAGACAGAATATCCACCAAGCACATCTTTGACGCAAAAAATCGGATTTTGGTAATTCTGAGTAAGGCAAGATAAAAGAAAAACTCAAACGGAACAAAAAGTGACAACAATTTACCCAATGGATAAAAGGTCTTATTCAACTATTTATGAGCTATTTATTAGACATTCAGAATAAAATCAGCTGAACAGGGAAACTTCCAGATGGTCGTTCTATTTTGCTCCCAAGTCTCTGGATTTCCACACATCCGGAATAGTGATTAAGTAACCAAGCCTACACACTTTTCAAGCTTCTTTTCAACTTACAATACAATACTTTATTGAAAGTGGCGCGTACTCCTAGCTACATCAGATAGATTAGTTAGAATACTTCACCAACTAATTCACAGGACGGTATGCTACTGTAAATAAAATAATATAGAGATAAAAATTATTAAAACAACAACAACTGGTCGGATAAAAACAGACTTTGCTTACAAGTGCCTTGGCCGTTCCCACATTCGTTCCTCCCTTTCGCCTGGCAACTGAGCGCCCTGGGAGAGCTTGCTCGCAGGCTAGCCACAGGTACTCAAAGCTCACAAGTGAGAATCGTTGTTGCGCAACAGAAATATTAATAGGCTCCTGTATATGGTTTGTACTGGGATTTTAGCCATTCTTATTTAGAGGTCAAGAAGAGTAATAAAAAGACATCAGAAATTCTTACCTTGCCTTCTTGCTTAAATCTATGTTGTGTTCTTAGCCTATTTGGCCGTCTCAGCGCCATTCCAGCGAGTTTTTTCAGTACTACCGTTGTTTTTCTATATATAAAACAACGGAAGAACTGAAAAAAACTCGCTGGAATGGCGCTGAAACGGCCAAAAATGTTAAGAACACTCCATAAAATTAAACAAGGACACAGGGCAGGAAGATCTGATGTCTTTTTATTACTATTTTCCTTTACGCCACAACGATTCTCACTTGTGAGCTTGGGGTACCTGTGCGCTAGCATGGAGGAATCAGTACAACATTTCTCAAAACAACTTGATACACTCATTGTATTGGAGAACTGATCAATCGAATACCCAACTCCTGCGGACAATATATTCTTTAGTATAAAAAAATTCCTTTCGCTGGTTCTGAAAGACTTTGATCTCACTACTTACAGGCACACAAAAACTCGATCTGGGTTGTCGAGAGTTTGTTTTTTACTAAATATATGCAGTGCAGTGCCTTTGCACAGGGCAGGGGCGGAAAAAGTGTTGAACATCAGCTTGTGACGCCCAAACCAAACTACGCGACTGACAAGCCACGCAAACGACTTCGTGGATGATAAAGCCATGCCTGAAAGAAACCTCTGCTCCCAGGGTGCTAGCTGGCCACCGTAGTCTTCGTATAACCTGAAATCGTGATCGGGGGAGCGCACTCACCAATCTTTGGTTAACCATAGCATAAGGAAACGTTCTCGAGGTCAATCTTCTTGGAAAAGTACTGTACATTTAAATGGCTATCTAAACATTTTCATTTATCTTTTTTCTTTGCCTGTTTTGACAGGAGTTTCTGAATATGGCAACTGATGAACTGAAATGAAAATTCGCACCACATCAACTTAAGGTAACCTTGAAACAAACAAACTATGAAGTCCACGACTGACAGCTCATGGCTCAAAATAACAGCCGGTCAACAAACATTGTCTGCCTTGTCCGGCCAGAATGGAGACTTAACCGGTCAAAAACTTCATTCGCCGGTCATGTTGACCGGTCACAACAGAAATAAGAGGCTATCTTTGTTTGAGTTTTGAGCCGTTTTATCCATTAAGCCACTTTTTAAACAGTCCAGCGGCGACTTGAACAAGCAAATAATGGTTTTGAGTTTACAGACTGCCATTAGTTAACTTTTCCTTCAGTATTTTGACCTGTCAGAAACAAGACTCGACCAAGCAAAAACTTTCTTTGGCCAGTCAATGTGTCTGGCAACAGTTCGAATATTATTTTTAACCCTCCAGCTGATAATTAGACAACAACGCAGTTGCCAGCTGAAAACTGCCGTTCGTTTGTATCGAAAGCTGATATCCGATGGAACCTGCGCATTCCGTTAGAAGCATGTTAAGAATGTACGTTGAGGACAAATAACGGAAAAAATACCGATAAGAGAAAGTAAGTAAAGGAATGTTCAATACAAAAAACAGGTAATGAACAAAAGTGCCGTCTTGTGATATTTGTGAGTTCAGTCTCAAGGCGTTTCGGGCTCGTTGCAAGGTTTGCATACGCCGTGAAAAAAGACGTAAAAAAAAAACTTTGTAGTGCGCGCACTCAAAACAAAACAAGTTTTTTCGCTACGTGGCTGCCAGGTAAATCCGACCTTAGTAAAGTACTTAAATGGAGGAAGATAAAACGCCCACTACAGATTTGTCTTTGAATACAGGCGATAACTGAAAACGAAATCGAAATACAACCCGCAAAAAAATACACAGTTCAATTGGAAATTGGATCAAAACAGTTCAAGACACGCTTCACGAAGGCATAAGCCAATAACTGGTTTATTGTTCATTCAAAATATTCCCAAGCTTAAAACGTGTTTACCTCCAAAATGTACTCATTCAGAATGTATTCAAAGAAAAGGTCATTCCTATAAGTCCAGAAATTCCATAACATTCTACTTATTTCCTGCACGAACAAATATAAGACTTTTTGATATAAGATTTCAGGGTCCAAAATTTTTCAGTTTGCTAAATCGCAATATACAAAGTGCTGTCTCTCCTTTTTTGTCCTTAGCTGAATCTTCACTTGTAAATATTATTTGTTTTTTGTTGATTTTTGTCCCTTTAGAGCATTTTGTTTTGCTTGCTTTTTATCCTAACTTATTTTTCAACACGATTTCGCCGCCATATCATTATATTTATAGTCACAGGTTAGAGAGGGAGTTCACGGTAATTTGAGCTTCCTAGCCAGAAAAATACTTCTAATTGTTTCACAATTATTTTTGCAGTGTACTGAATGGCTGCATTTTTTCCTGGCAATGAATAAACTGAAGCAGAAACTGAAAACCAATTATAGAGATGTGTGCTTTTAGAGAAAATAATAGCGAAATTATTCACGATTGAATTCACGCAAGACAGCGGAGCTGAAGCTTAGCTGTTCCCGCTGTGCAGAGTTCAAGAAAATGGCGGAAAATTTCACAGCTTTGCAAAGATAAAATACCCAGTTAAGTAAGAACAATCATAACCACAGAAAGTACACAAAAACATCCGGCAAAATTTGAAGCTCAGCACTAACAGTTTTTATTATTCATTCAAAATATTTCTCCAATTCTGATTGGCTAAAAGCACACGCATAATGGGCCACTTGCACTAAGAAGTCACGTGACCAATGCTTCCTTTAAACAATGTGTTGGAATCTTGCTGATGCCAAAAATTGTTAGAGCACACAAAAATTATCTTACACCCGAAATTTGAGAGGAAACGCATTTAAGGGAGATATTTTATGGCACTTTGATTTTTCAGCAAAGTAGTATGATTTGTATTGGCCGCCATGTTGGAGGGCATGCTTTTGCCCTCCAACATAGCGGACAAAACTACTTCTTGCTTATATCTTGTTCAACGTTTCATAGTTACGCTCAGATGTGCTGTAAACGTTATCACATCATCTTTTCAACATTTCCCTTGAAGTTTAAGTGCAAAATTTGTGTTCAGAGAGAGGTAAATCATAATTTTAAAAATCACATTTTGGTCACGTGACCATTTACGAACTTATTCATTTTAGGAAAATGGTGCGGGTTAGAAAAACCAAATGACAATTATTTTGTTTAAGATATGACCCACTAATCGTTTTTCGAAGGCAAAATCATGTAACTTTCATTTTCATAAAAACGATGTCACATGCCTCTTAGTGCCAATGGCCTATTCACCATAACCAGTTACTAATGACAAAATTTGGAAGGATTTTGTGTTTAACGAGGAAATGACGTCAAAAATACAGCCTCCTGCAGTTTAATGCACCGTTAACCGAGAAAACCTGGGGACGAGGTTGAATTGTTTTCGTTGTGAAAACTAAGATGGCGGTCAAGAGTAAGAACTACAGCTGGAACTAGGCGAAATAATGGCTAAAACCATAGCAAAAACAGCAAGAAGACAACTCGGAGGGCGACATCTGCTATTTGGAGAATATTTGCGGAGCTGGACAAACCTAAACGTACACTATCGAAGATAAACTTAACATCGATGCGGGTAAGCATGTTTTAGCTATGTTTTTATGCTAGGAATTATTTTGAATGAATAATAAAACAATTAATGAATTCGGCTTTCGTAGGATATGAAGAATTAAGCAGATCTCGGAGTGTGTTATCCACCTCGGGCTTCGGCCTCTGTGGATAACACCCTCCTCGATCTGCTTAATTCTTCATATCCTACTTAGCCTCATTCATTAATTGCTAAATATACGAAATTCAACTAAGAGTTAAATTACAAAAACACAGAGCTGTCCTCTTCAGCTAAACAGCAGCAAGATCTCCGCCCTGGGTGCAAAGAAAGTCATCTTTACAGCTTGCCATTCGGGCAAGCTGAAGCTAACATTTACTAGCCCAAATATCATTTCAACTAGCCCAAAAAACGTTTTGATGAGCAGATTGATTTCACAGTTCCAGAACCATTCAAATGAAACCTCTTCAACAGTACTTTCATCTCGTACTATTTGTTTTGTACATTGTTCTAACTTTTTAGTCTGTAGAAGAAATACTGTTATGAGACCATTCAAATGAAACCTCTTCAGCAGTACTTTCACATCGTACTATTTGTTTTGTACACTGTTCTAAATTTCGTGTCTATGGATGAAATCCTATGATGTGACCATTCAAATGAAACCTCTTCAGCTGTACTTTCACATGGTGTATTTGTTTTTTACGCTGTTCTAACTTTTTAGTCTATGGATGAAATCCTATGATGTGACCATTCAAATGAAACCTCTTCAGCTGTACTTTCACATGGTACTATTTGTTTTTTGCGCTGTTCTAACTTTTTAGTCTATGGATGAAATCCTATGTGACCATTAAAATGAAACCTCTTCAGCTGTACTTTCACATGGTACTATTTGTTTTTTGCGCTGTTCTAACTTTTTAGTCTATGGATGAAATACTATGATGTGACCATTGAAATGAAACCTCTCCAGCTGTATTTTCATATGCTACTTTGTTTTGTTCGTCGTTCTAACTTTTCAGTCGGTAGATGAAATCCTACGGTGTGACCATTCCAATAAAACCTTTTCAACAGTTCTCTCAAATGGTGCTATTTGTTTTGTAAGTAGTTCTAACGTTTGAGTCCGCGGATGAAATCCTATGGTGACCATTCAAATGAAACCTCTTCATCGTACTTTCATATGATAATATTTGTATTGTACAGTGGAACCAAGCCTTACGGCCACCTCGGTAATGCAGTCACCTTGTTATTACGGCCACTTTTTTTCGGCCCGGCAAAACGGTCATACACATTATTTAAAAAAAAAACCCTCGTTAATGTGGTCACCCGTTAATACCGCCAAAGCCACATTTTAAATTCCCAAACGGTAAACTCTTTTAAAATTTTACTCCTTAATACGGCCACTCGTTCGAAATTAAAAAAAAAAAAAAGAATTGCCCGTGACATCTCAATTTCATTGACCGAGTAAGCTCAACCTATTCTTGTCTTGTTTTTAGACTTCAGTGCGCTTAAAGTGTATTTATGGTGGTTTAATAGCCGGTTTTTAAAAGTGTTTTGTCTTTTGAGTGTGTTGTTTTCAAATGTGTTTTGTCTTTTGAAAGAAAGTTTCAAGTAGTTTATACATTTACCGCATGCGATATCGACATTCCGATTGTTTACTAAGGAAAACAGTTGTTCAACAAGTGCGACAGCGATGTATGGTGTATTTGTCATAACAGGCCATTCGACCCTGCCCCGTTAATACGGCCAAATTTTTTTGGCCGATTGGTCCCAAGGATAGGATATGTGGATGTAAAAATCTTCAAGTGTTATACCAGTTAAAAGCTAAAAGTGAAGCAACAAATACCTAGTTTACTGTTCGTTGACTGATTATAACTAAGATAACTCCTACCCTACCCTTTCATAAACCTCAAGCCTGCAAAAGGTACCCCTTTAGGGCGGAGCCTCCCCGTATAGGACATTAGGGAGCTTTGGCAACGACGATAGCGACGGCAGCGAGAACGTCAAAAAGTAATAGGTTTGATTAGCAAAACAACAACTTTGCACGTGCATTACGCTTTTTTGTACATTTCTTTGCCGTCACTGCACAACTACGGCGTGAAAATGCCTAATTTCACGTTTTTTTAGAGGAAGTAAACAAGCGAAAACGAATTTTTCTATCTCTTTCAAATCCTGAGTGTGGTCCCTAAGAAATCAACTCCAGGCAAATTTGCCTACATTTGACATTTTCAGGGAACTGGAATAAGCGTCAATACAGTTTGAAAAAACGCGAATTCATGTTAAAAGTGACTTTTTCGCTGCCGTCGCCGTCGTCGATGCTAAAGTTCCCTATTATAGAGAGTACCTCCGGGTCTTGGAAGCTCTTTGGTGAAATGAACGTAATAAACGCATACAAGTATGTAAGTCTACAGCACGAGCCTTAAAAGGATTAAAGGTTTGTTTATGGAAAAGTGGAAAAAAAAGTGGAAAGTGCACTTAGCTTATACAGCTCATTACAATCTATGACATTAAAACTTGGGTCAATTGAAGGAATAACGTTGACAGGTTTTGCTCGACCTCCTTTTTCCTTTCCCCTCAATGTTGGCCTCGAACTTGAACAATTCCACCGAAAAACCATTACAAAACAACATTGGAAAAGAGAAAGACAAGTATCAGAGTAGTGTGACCCAAGCTGGGTGTCACTGAAATGCTTAGAAACAAATAAATCAAATGCAACACAACAGTTTAAAGACCCTAACTGGCAGGAGACAACCAGTTGGCTATTCACAAGCATGGCCGAGAATTTGAACTCAGGACGACCGAGCACAAATCCAGCAAGCGGCCAGAGTGGGACTCGAACCGGGGACCATCGGATTGCGAGTCCGACGCGCTGACTACTCGGCCACGCCCCCCTCCTTTAAGCCTTTCCTGATGAACCCCACTATAAAACGGACACCTTCGTATTCAGCGACTGTATTTCTGTATCGCGTCCCGATTGTTAACCCAAGTACAATTGACTTTTAAATATACAGCAAGTACCACGTTGTCTGTTAAAGTCATATAAAATTTCTTTTGTCGTGTGTTCAACCTGGCGTTGAGGTTTGGCGCCAATATTGCGGCGGCTTCATAAAAGTATTTGAAATTCAAACAATAAATCAAATAAATGATGACTGGAGAATCATTTTGGCTACACAGAAACTAATAACACAAAATACAAAAAATATCTTATGGATACTTTAATTCCAAAACACGCCCCTTTCGATAAAAACTTTCCCACGCCATCGCGGTTTGTTTGTTAATAAATCTTTTATTTTAGGAAGAAAGTTGCGAGATATGATTGAAGCGCAGTGTGGAACATATATTAGTGAATGAAATATCGCTCAATGCAATTAAATAAAGGACCTTTCCGTGAATGAAATGCTTTTAGTATGAACGAGTGTAAAAGAACACTCCGAGGCATTACTTTCTCATGGTAGAGTTTCAGATTGGGAATGAAATCCAAAAGTAGTGTTCCAGTTTGAATATTGCGAGCAGTACTATTTTACGGTGTTGACGGACCTGTATTATAATGCCTCCACCCGCGGGCTAAGCTGTGCGTTGCAAATAAATTGTCCTTTTTACTGGTGCAATACGGTACGTCCAGTAAGTTTGTTAAAGGAAGGGTCTGGAGTAAACAGATACAATTTTTAAAATTTCTGAAAACATGAAAAAGCTTGAATGAGATTTATAATATGAAACTGGAGGTTACAATTGTAAGTATAATGATGCGAGCAGATGGTTGCTAAAATCTTCCACGAAAAATAGCGACAGGACACCCAAAGATAAGTGTACTCCTCGCCTAAGGGCACGCAGCAATAACGTACGCAACTGAAGCAGGAGACCGTAATGGTCTCGGGTCACTTACATGTAACTCAAGTAATTAGCAATTATATTGGGAAACAAATTGTCAAAACTTTGGATAGGGTAAGTTAGTATACATATCTACACAACACACTGTCACACTTGATCAGACATCCAACACATTCACAAACAGTTTAAAAACCGTGCAAAGGAGTCCACAGTTACTAAAAAGAAAAAAACTTTAATAAAAATGATATAAAATGATAAATATATTGTACGTGTAGAAATAAATAATTACAGACGGCACTTGCTAATACCTAACACCGACTTGAAGTGCCATTCTTTGAAACTATTAATTAGGAGAACGAAAAGGGTACTTGTGAGAACGTAAGCGGTCATTCCGTTTTCCCTGTAATGTTTCATGCTACTGAAGAGTAGACGTACAGTCTGTACATAATTACATCTGACTGTAAATTAATTAATTATGCAAACCTTAACACAAATTAACTAAGTTAATGAATTATCAAATAGTAGAATTAACTTTGATAAACACTCCTGCTTAGTCAATTTTTGATGCAGATATTCATTGATGGTCTATTTTACAAGTACGATACAGACCTTACGGTCATATTTTACCAGTGCTTATTTTTCCAGTACATGTGCCTGAACACTTGAATGACTACAGTAAAGTACAAACCTCCATAAATTTTATCTTACGTGGTCAGGGACAAGAACAATGCAGGCTCACCTGCACTCTATTAAACTATTCGCTGTGCTACAAGAACTACTACAGATCTTAGACCAATTTCGTCAAACACAAAACAAAAAAATACGTAGAAAAACTCGAGCATCTATCTGTAAAAAACCTTCATACATGCGCTCCTTGACCATTTACAAAAATAATGTTATCAATTTACAAAAAATAGGCAGTGAAGTTGAATGGCCAACATCAGTCTAGTAAATGCGTAGGCTGAAGATTACGTACACGTACATGATTATAGATAGTTGATGATTGAACACAAAAAAAGGGCAGCGACATATGGGATCTTTCTTAGTCACTTTGGTAAGTGCGGAAGAGTCCAAGGATAAAAGCATCTTTTCGTCATTAGGACGTATTATCCGGGTATACCATTGACCAAGAACACTTTAGCAGAGGAGCCAGCGCTTCGACTGCTCAGTGAATACATCTACGAGGCAAAGACGGAGGGGTGTTTAAGAGATAGTAGGGAGTTAAGTCTCAATTAGTTTCATGTTAGTCAAGGGACAAGTCGGGACAACAGGATGGCGGGTAAGTTCCCTAAGGAACTATTTCAAACACCTTCTGGTATTACATAAGGATGATTAAGGGTTTACTGGAAGAGGAAGTGGCGCATTAGTTCAAAATGAAACTGTTCTAACTTTCTTGCCCTTCAAATGTATGTACATGGGCAAAGGGACCGTTGATTTATCGGTCTGGCCTTCAAGTAGGGTAGTTTCTAAAGAAACTGTTGTACGACGATTGGCGGTCATTTCTAAAGAATTTGAAAAGTAAACATTCGCAAAGACAACGGCCATGGTTAGACCTACCAATGGGAGGACAATCCTAGATCAACACCTCCCGCAAAAAACCGGTAAGTGCGCAGCTCTTAAAAACCTCTAATTTCATTGGTTCTCCATAACACGCAGCTCCAAGCCAATACTGTGAGGCCTTGTAAAGAGCTGCGTAGCGCCCCGCAAAATGTCTCACTGTTTCAACTCACGAAGGATACACTTATAGACGCAATTATTCCGGCAGATTGCATTCTCATCATCTAAAGTATCCGTGAATTGTTTTGATAATAAAAACGACAATTGCATGCCTTTATAGTTAATCGTATTACACCATGCGAAATATATAAAGGTTTTATCAATTATAAGGCGTTTATCATCCTACCTTTCGTCCCTTGGTTTCAATTCCACGTAGGAAAAGAGGATGTCTGTACAACGCATGTGCGTACATTGCTTCTCTGAATTCCTGTGCAACAGCATTCTGAGCCCATTCTGCTCGCTTAGAGGACTCGTTTTTCTACCACAAACAAAGGAAAGTAACAAGCATTAGGACATCAGGAAAACCAGGACAACTATTGCCCTGCTTATGTCTAAATGGAACTTAGAGGGTTCATGGTTGGGGGCATCCCAGGGGAAGGGGGGAGGCATCCCAGGGGAAGGGGGGGGCATCGCAGCGGAGGGGGGCATCGCAGAGGAGGGGGGCATCACAGGGGAGGGGGGAGCGAGGAGGAGGGGGCACTGCAGGGGAAGGGGGCATCGCAGGGGAGGGGGCATCCCAGGGGAAAGGGGGTATTGCAGGGGAGGGGGAACATCGCAGGGGCACATCGCAAGGGAAGCACAAAAAGTTGAAATTTTCTTTTCTAGTCTTTTTCCCCGGGTTTTTTAAATTTCAAAACATCAAAGGTTGACTTGAAGTTTCCCGATATTTCGGGAAATAAGCCGTCCTACTTCGGGGGATTCAATGAAGAAACGGAAAGTTGTTACGATTCAAATAGTATGGACGAGTTGAAGTATGAAATTTGGTACAAAAGTAATGTTCAAAAACGAAATGGGCCAATAATGATTTCCTTTGCTAAGAGAAATACAGGGAATCCCCCGCATAACGAAATACCAAGGGACAGAATAAAATGGTGCGATGTAAGGGACTGCACCTCCTGACCAGGGTTCTCTCTCCTACCGGTCCCTCGGCAAACGAGTGGAAGAGATCCTCAGGAACAAGATTCCAGCGGGTTACACTACATTCATATCAGAGTACTGGGCTAGGCTAGAGAATGTCATTCATTAGTAAAATCCAAACTAGTGGTCTATTATCAATGCTGCGATCTGATCGGTTCAGCTACTACTAGGCTATATGTTATAGCCCACTAGTAGCGAAAAGCGCGGGCTTTTTGGCGGCAAAAAAGGATTAAAGTCTAGCTTTAACTAGCTAAAAGTTTTTTATTCTCGATATTTTTGACCAACTAGTTGGATTTTACTAAAACAATTATTTCTCTGGCCCGAATGGGCTATGAGTCAATAGCCCATGAGGCCGAGATATGTTAAATATACTGGGGTGCTCTTAATAGAGAGCTTTAGATTTGAGGATGAGAACGAGTACAAGTACGAGATTTAACTTCAAGTTTTTGCGCGTGTTTTTAAAAAAACACCCCGGAAAGCTTCATTTTACTTGTTTTCACCAAAGATGTTAGTACGGTTATTTATGCTGAAGGAGGTTAAGCCCTCTCCCGATAGCAAACTGATAAAACTTCTTACATTATATTTGATAACTTGTTCCCGCCACTACGACATTCTCGCTAAAACTCGTAGTAGAATGACGACGGCCGTCTCGTTTTCCCGCCAAAAGGACGCTGGTTCAAGCGTGAGCACTACTCAGTATTGAGAAAATCTTGTACTCGTAGTCGTACTCGTCTAAGAATCTAACGCTCTCTAATATCGGGGTTTTACTGCAATGGAGTGATCTCAAATATAATTTCATAAGAATTCTTCTAAGGCAACTCACTCATGTCTCTTACTGTTTCAGCTATGGTATTGCAAGGGTAAATTATTTAAGAAGGGTAAGACACGGAACTAGAACTTACAAGATCAGCCAGAGGATAGCGTTTAGTTATAGGCTCATCTAAGTCCAGATACTTGAGTTGTATGTGAACTTGTCCTAACGAGCTGTTGCTTCCAACTAATTCTTTATCGAGGACGTGAAACAGTATGGCTCTGGCAAGGTAAACATATTGAATAAAATTAATGACAACATAAGGAAAGCAAAGCGTACCCTCCGGTTGCTCAATTACACGTCTACTTTGAAAAATACTCTAGTCTTCTACAGGATTGGAACCTATGATCTCCAAAACACCTGCTGGGAGATCGGTCCACCGGACTACGGTAAGACTACCAAAAAGCAAGGCCACTTACATGTGCTACTACAGGTAGGTTCATGTGTGACATACATTGGAGACGCCGTTAGGACAAGCAATGATCAGAGCGTGCTCCATAAAGTTTGATAAGCTTTCTTTGCGCCAGCTAACCACTAATAGTCCCTGGCGTGCATCGTTAACACAACAGTGTGTTCACATGTGACACGCATTAGACACTTTGTTAGGGTCTGATCCGCAATGCTGAGAACGTGCTCTAGCTATAAAGATTGACAAGCTTCTTTTGTGCTAACTAAAAAATAATAGATCGCCTGCGTGCACCCACAAAACCCACCAATGGGCACACTAAACCAACTAAAGCACTTGCTGTAGCTTAAAAAAAAAACCCTCAAGACTTTTTATCATTTTTCAGGACTTAACCTCTACTTTCCAGACTTTTTCCAGGTCTAGAAAATTGCTGGGCAAATAACAAGACTTTTTCACACGATGGATGAACCCTGTCTTTAGCTGTTCCCTCTAAAGACAATTCACAGAAGTAATCTTCATTTTTGTACATACCTCGAGGAAAATTCTTCACGTGGAACTTGAAACTCAAATGTTTCTTCGAATTCTGGATCCAGTGATCCACTTACAACCTGAACATGAAAGACACAAAGAAGACTGATTTCAGTCTGTACATAAATTGTAAGTAGTTTACTGACAAGTTCTTCCTACGGATATACCAGGTCATAGTAAGTTAGTGATGGGAATGAGTTGTGGTGAAAGCTGACAAAAACAAAAGAGCATTATTTAAAGTTGGAAACACACAGGCCACGCACAATTTCTGTTCCCTGATCACATAAAATGTTGATGGCACATACATGTACAGCTACATGTACAGTGTATTTGCAAAATAAATTTCTCCCCAACTCCCCACTGCCAAATATTATGCTGTATACCTTATAAGGTGTGCAAGTTATGTAAGCTTGAGATAACCAGTACTCAGTATTTCCTGTGTGTAGATCTGTTGCCATATATCCTGGATTCCGAAAGAATTTGACTTGTACACCCTCCTATCTGCCCAATAAAATTAGGGCAATGGGAGAAATATTTTGAGGACATGAGTGCTCACAAGAAAAAAAAGGAGAACAGGTCTCCTCTCCCCCGATCTCCCATTTGCATGTCCCTCGCACCACTCAACAATACTATGTAACCAAAAAACTAATTGGCACCTGCAAGGCAGTCTACAGCCCAGCCCCCCAGAGCCTACAGCTATATGTCAAAGCCTGCACTATACTAGCCTCCCACACAGGCCTTTTTTAGGGGAGCTAGTATTTTCTCCCTTCCCACAAACACCTGCTCAACTGAGAACAACAATACAAGTTTCTCTAAAAATGCCTGCGTGGGAGGCTAGCACTATGCAGGCCGGGTAAAAAGGGCCACAGTCTACACACATAGCCCACCTTGGTTGCATGGTGGAAATTCGAGCCAGATATTGCACACTTGACAAAGGCATCAGAGGAGTTCCTCAGAGTATTACCAGCCTTGATGTTATAAGCTTTGTGAACTGTGACAAAAAGTGCTTCAGGTTCCTCATACTCCAGGCTAATCTCTAACTCTCCTTTGATGCTAAAATCAGTCTAACATGATAAGAAAAGAAAATTATTCAATCATGTAATAATAGCCTACTTTCATTTATACTGAGTATCAAGAATAGTACATTGTACAATAAAAACCTCCTTCAACATGGACACCAAAGGTCTAAAGACATTTCTGCACTCCTGTCACACACGAACGGTAGCAAAAATTGTATGAAATGTGGCATCTTTGTGACTAAGAGGATTTTTCTGCAATTGAGAGGTGTTCATGGTATACATGTAGTGGATGAAATTGTACATTAACAGCTGAGATAACGCCCAGATTTTACTTTAAAGTTTCTTTTTTTACATGTATATGCAAAAATGTCCCCTGGCCCACTCATTTCCTTTTTTATTAATTAATTAATTATTATTTTTTAAAATTACCTCAAGCTGAAGGATGAACCAGTCTGTATGGGTGCCTGTATTGAGATTAATCTTCGAAAGATCAACCACACCTTCACCATTAAAATCATCCTCACCAAAGAAATCATGATCCCAGACAGCCACTCGAAGCTTTGTCTCTGCTATGCGAGACTGCTCCAGTTGGAAAGAGAAGATCTCATTGAATACAGGGTTGAGTGTCTTGGCCTTGTATGCAGTCTTTTTCTTTCCTTCCCCTTTCCTGAGCACAAAAAAATATCAAAGAAATAAAGGTAATATTTCATTATCTCCATATTAATATTGAATTCTTATAGAGTGCATTTTTATCTTGAAAGAATTAAATGGGAACAGGAGTACATTGTAAATTTACTATAATATAAAGTTGGGCCTAAATTTTTTTATTTTTGAAACCATAGCAGGGGCGGATCCAGGATTTTTTTAGGAGAGGGTGCACTTGTCTCTTGCTCTACTTCAACACCAATAAACCACACAGTTTTTTTTTTTTTTTTTTGCAGAATACCAGTTCTATTAAAAAACCGCAGGTCATCTCAGGGGGGGGGGGGGGGTGCGCACCCGCTGCACCCTCCCCCTAGATCCACCCCTGCATAGTTTTACTGCAAAGATTTGGCTCATAATGGGCTAATTTTCATGTTTTTCAGGTCAGGAAAAAAATTTGAAATCCACTTTGCCAGTGAGCAAGTAAATTTCAGTTTTCACTTGCCCCTACTTAAAAATTACTTGCCCAAAAAGAAAAACAATGCCTCATTATCTTAAGTTCTAAGGTACATGTACTGTCTATAATAAGTTATAGATTATAACAAAGTGCATAAGATTACTAGCACTAAATGCTGCATCAGATAAGAGTAACTGGTGGACTGGAGGAGTAACACAAGGGAGTAAACGTGCACCTGATTTTACATAGATTCATGCTTTCAACTAATAATATTGTGTCACTCATCTTGCAGTCATCAATTTTGAATTAGTTTCTGTCTGGAATTTATCGTTTACATGCACCAAGCTTACACTTTCAGACAGAATGACAGGACCACTGAGGCTAATTTCAATTGCCCAAAAGGCCACCAAACTTCTATTTTCACTTGCCCAAGATCAAAATTTACATGCCCCGGGCAACAGGACCTGGTTTTATTTCCTGCCCTGTATTTGCCAGGGAAAGTTACCATGCCAACTAAATTTGGTGCCCTTAAAATATGCAGATGTTTGAGGTGATACACACAAAATGATGACCATACAAAAAAACTTGGCAAAAATACATGTACTTGCCAATGTTTTTACATTGAATTTAACGCCACAAACAAAAATTCAGATAATTTGGATGACAAAAAAGGAAAGCAAAGAATGCTTAAAATGTCACTCGGGCTGGTTATATATGTACCCTCGTCCTTCAATAATCCTCTCCTTCATAAGCACTAAAACTCTGTAAATTGTTTTCTAACAAATACTTACAAGTCTGGAACAAGGTCCAAGACGACATAAGGGTCTGACTTGCCATTCAGATCCCTGGGTACCAAATCTCTGGCTCGAATCACTTTAACAAGCAATAACTGCTGTCTGTGGTTGTACTTGAGTGACAGCTGTACATCACCTTTGATATCTCCACAGTCAGGCTGGGTTACTGTTGGGTCCATGCGTTTGTAAAGCTCTTTGATTATGTCAGTGCCATCAAGCTTAGCAAAAGCAAAACAAAAAATAACATGATAAATGGAACTTCTCACATTTCTTCAATGTGGTGCAGTGGACATAAAGCGACTTTATTAACAGTATGTTTTACATAAATACGGAAATACCGATCCTTCACAAAGTGAATTATACACGACAGTCTACAGGCGTGTCTTCAGGTCACAGTGGTAAAAATTAGTTTGCGTGTTAGTCACGGTAAAGCTTTACCCTTGATTTGTTAAATGGCTCAAGAATTTTGGCCATGATACAAATTTACTTAAAGTTTTTGGGCCAACGAGTGCTATGAGAATCGCCTCCTGCGCTACAAGAATTGGGTAGCATGTGCAGAATTGCATGGCGCACGACGCGATTCGTGTCTCGCAAGAGGGTGGTAACTTACTTTTAAGCGGTACTGTATATACCCATGACAATAATGGCAACCTCAGTAGGTAGAGCAATAGGTCATTTCTGAGTTCTAATGACCTCCACCTTCAAAACGGGCCTAAGTGCCAAACTTTTCTTGTGAATATGAGTTTTATTTACATGAGCATTAGAATCATTTCTATATCAAAAGCTTCGCTCTTGGCTTCGCTCTTGGCTTCGCTTTGAAACAGAGGCATGGGACAACTCAGAAATGGCCTATGACAGATCTAATCTGGATGTCATGAGTTCAAATAGCACTTTGCACCATTACTAAACATAGGTTTTGTGACATTGGATCCCCCGCATGACTCAGACAAGCTTCCATTCTACTCGAAGGCTTTGTATTAGCAACATGCATTTCCCACATGAAAATTGTTTAACAAATTCACAATGAGCATGTTTACATGTAAAATGTTTACTTTGAGCTTTATTCTGATTTATAAAATAACTAAGATAGTACACGCGCTCTGATTGGCTGAGAGGAGTGTTTGCATGAGAGTATGTAAACATAGTTGTGGCGTCAAGATGTTTTGCTTTTCGCGCGCTAATCCCGCAAAAACGAATTTGAAAAAGTTTTCAACTTCAAAACTCAACAAGTTTACTTTAGTTACCCATTCCTTCGTCAAGTGAAACTTGGAAAATCGTTACAAAGAAAGTGTGTCAATTTTTTTTTGCGCTTAAGCTGACATTTTAAGCGAGAAAAGTCCGTATTTTGGAAAGCATCTTTTTGCAAAACAAGAACCGATTACACGTGCAAGACTTCGTGGACAAGACTTTGCGACTGGTAAGAATTTCTCTTTTAATCAGTGCCATACAAAGAGTTTTGCGTTTTTTCTCGAGAAATTTATTTTATAAAAGGATTAGATTAATTTTGTCACCCCAAAATTTTGCATAAGCACTATTTTCAGTTTCCATTGGGGCCATTTTAACTCCCAAGAGAAACAGAAGACAATGCTAATGAAAATTTTGGGGTGACAAACAAAGAGCATTATGGTATGTTTTGGTATTTTCTGGAGTGGTCAATTACCCCGATTGCTGTTTCAGGAATTTTAATGAAGTTGCTTCATGTCCACGTGTGCTCATTGCCCGTTCACTGTTGAATATTAGTCTATGTAGGACTAAACAGCTTGAAAAGGTGCTTGATTTTGGGAGAAATGCCTCTGTGCAAAGAGTGGTACATAACTAGACGAAAAAGAAAGACTATGGGAGTGATAAGGAAATACGCGTTGTATAATTTGTATCATTTTAAATCAAACAAAATCTACCTCCAGGGAAGGGGTATTTCAAATGAAAATGGCCTAAAATGTCAAATCCCTTTTGGTATGCCCGGCCCCCCTACCCTGCGGCGCATAACATCTAACATGTGAATCAAAAGTTTACAAGAAGTCACTGAAACTTTTCGATCTCATTAAGTATATTAAAAGAACTTTTCCGTCAACAATCGGTAACGACGTACTGTGAATTTTATAGGCTACAATGATCATTACTACTCAGGGAATATTGCAATTACAAGTTGGGTCTTACAGTCCAGTCCAACGATAAAATCAAAGAGAAAAAAGTTCACTCATCATCCATGCCATCAGTGACCCGGGTCAATGATGCCCGTTAATAGATACATGTAAGCGTATTCGTGTCTACGATCATCAGTTCTCGCAGTTGTAAGTAAAAATTACTCACCTGTTTTTGGAAACAAGCCGTGTTTTTCTCTCTACTTTTCATAAATTTGTTTTTAGCTTCCACTAATTTTGTCAAGCCCTTCATATCATTCGAAGGCGGGAGGTTTTCGTTCGCTGCCGTACGCGGTCTCACGTCTTGAAGAACAACGGTCGAATTGTCCTCATCTGCAGCAGTCCATTGCCGCGTTGATGCTGTACTAGCTCCAGTACCCATTTCTTCAGGATTTTTTTCAAGTTTTAGGTCATTTTTTGGTCTTATTTCTGATTAACAGCCACCCGACGACGCTTATTTACTTCACTACCATGGAAGCCATCTTTGAGGAATTTGACTACCGTCTGACGTCACCTATGACGTCAAGATACTGCGTCCAGACCCCAAGCGCCGCATTTTTGAAATTGACTGCACGCCCTTGGACACCTTATGAAGTTTACACAACGTAGTATTCAAAAGGTCTAGCTAGCAGCAACAATATAGATAGTCGTATAAACATAACAACTTTCTTTAATTTTCCTGACATGTTTCGACGGTACATCCGTCATCTTCAGTGTTACATATTTTGAAATCGCCGTTGAATTTAAAGCGCGCGCGATCTTACAAAGTTCGTTACATTGCGTTGTCAATATTGCGTACCAAAACAAAGTTAAATGAGTGACGCTTAGTTCTTTACAGGGAGAGAGTCAGGTTAATGTGTTTCACCTGCTGGTTGAGATCGAGCTTCTCCCATTTTATAAACATGGATTCCTTAAGCTTCACTTGGTACTTAGTGGCTGCAGAGTCCAGGATCTCGAAGCAATCCGGTGTGCAGGATGCTCTACAAAACTCTGAACCCTGGAGATGTTTAAAAACGTTCGAAGACCTGTCTGAAAGTAAGTGCTCGCGCACTCGTGTGGAGAAGTGTCGGCTGGTTTCACCAACATAACAAGCATTACAACTTGCACACGAAAATTTATATTCAATTTGTAGTATTCCTTATCGTTTTGGATTAGCCGGATATGCATCAGTCAATTCCAGCTGCGCCCAGCGCCCCTCCGGGCTGACCCCCGGGCATTAGCAAATTCCCAGGGGTGGGGACTCTTGAGCTGTAAAAAATCCCCCGGGGTGGGGACGAAAAAAGAGGGCAAATGCCCCGTCCTCCGTAAACACTGCAACATTTTTCACTGATCGCATAGTCGAATAGTGCCGTTTTAAGCATTTTAATGTGAATTTTTTGTTTCAGTTAACGTCTTCCTTTGTAATAGAGCTATGATTCTAATTAAGGCTTCACGCCGCAACGACACGCACCAGTTTATAGTTTTGGTATTGATGTAAAATTATTGCCATTAAAATAATAGAGCGCTGTCAAGTTTATATGCTATGAATAGTTTTATAAATATGAAAGGATGTTCTTCAAATAATATCAACAGAAATTTGATTCAATAACCAAAAAACGTTGATTCACGTCGATAGCTCCAGATTTCGCTATGTAATTCTGGCTCGATAAGCAATGAAGAAATGCATGCATAAAATCAAGAACATGCCTTTACAAACCTCTTCAATTTTTCCTGTCCTTGACAGATCAGCCAATCTGTTTCTTTCCCAGTAAAATCCTCTGTGTAGTTATTACGGGGGGTGACAGCTCTAACAAGCGCTGTTTCGGGAGAAAAACAGATTTAATCCGGGAACCTGGAGATTTTGCCGGGAATCGGGAAACCTGGGAAATTTTTCGGGAAATATGAGATATTTTCGGGACATTGAGCAAAGATTTGATATTACATGCTATCAAACAATATATATACAGTGATATGCACCCAGTGTATGCGCTGTATTCTATGTATTTTGACACTTGAAAACGGCTGAACTTCCCATGATATGAAATGACCAATCAGCAACATTTCCAACTAAAATAGCATGAAGTTCGAGTGCGATTGACCACGTGCAATCCCCAGCGGATTGACACAAGAACCGTACCGGTGCAAGGCACACACTATCAGTTCACACCAGATAGTTCAGAGGTATTTTTACGCTGCACGTTAACGAGTTTTAAGAGCACATTCCACTGATTGCATACTGGAAAACTTGAAAGAAGTACGTAAGAAGTATGTAAGAAAAAAACGAAACTCATTTAACCTTGTTAAACACAAATGAGGCCATAAAAAGTAGTATTTCTGTGAAGACTCTTTAATCATCCTGATCTCGTCGGGGTCCTTCCGATTTTGCTCGAAAACTGTCCCGAATCCCGATTAATATGCGTTCGGGATAGGAAAATTTCAGATTTCGACAGTTGTTCTGAAATTTTCAATGACAATGACACCACACAGAGTATACTTAGCTGAAAGTGATATCCAGAGCAATTTCAAAAATCGCACAACTTGTACAAAATAAAATTGACTACTTCTACGTGAAGTCACGCATATAAAAATAAGCATAAAAAGGACAATTGATTTAGAGAACATTTTGAACAGAATTTGTCCTCTCAGAACACTAGAAATGGCGTTTCAGAGTACCAAGATTTCAAAATTTTCTGGGGGAGCATGCCCCCAGACCCCCCTAGTGGTTGGCCCCTTCACTGCTCGCCTGATTCATCGGTGATTAAAAAACAAAAAAACCACGATTTTATATACTTAAAAAAGTTTGACAGTCTTTCTGTGTTAACATGATACCCTCTAAACAAAAAAATAACCAAGGTTAGATAATTAACAAGTTACATAATTAACAAGAAGCCGCAAAAATCTCTAATCAAAATTTTAATTTTACTTTGTTAACACAATTTTGGGAAGTTAAACATTTATGGGGAATGCCACCGAAAAATTCGGGAGGGTCGACGAAATTTCCGGGAGGACAGAAAGTTATTCACAGGACTGCCCAAACAGCCTTTGTTAGAGTTGTCACCCCCCGTTAGTTATTCTCTGATAGGAAACCGCGTGCGTGTCAAAAGCTCAGGAATGGCCCCGGGGTTGGCAAATGCCCGGCCCCCAGGCAGCACAAAATTTGCAAATGCCCCACCCCCGGGATTGACAAGGCGAGCAAATGCCACGCAGTAGCCCGGGGGGTGCTGAGCGCAGCTGGAATTGACTGATGCATTAAGCACTGCGTTTTACAGATTAGAGTTAAGCACTGCCTTTACTGATTAGGGTTAAGCACTGTTTCGAAACTGGTTAGGTTCGGTTGATGCTATCTTACTTTAATTATTTCCTTACCATTCAACAAATCCTCGGTCAGCACTTTTTAACATCCGTCGAAAGGTCCTTTATCCCCTTATGATTTTTACACAAGGCAGAACTGTTTTCTGCTTTTATATCACACTTAGATGATATTTCAAACTGGAAATCATTTATGAAAGTGCAAGTCTCTTCAATTTAAAAGAGGATTTGTTGAATGATAAGGAAATAATTAAAGTACAGATAGCATCAACCGAACCTAACCAGTTTCGAAACAGTGCTTAACCCTAATCAGTAAAGGCAGTGCTTAACTGGCTAATCTGTAAAACGCAGTGCTTAACCGGCTAATCCAAAACGATAAGGAATACTAAGTTATGTAAACTTCATAAGGTGTCCAAGGGCCTTTCGATGGATGACTTGGTTTGACTTACAGCTAAAATTTCAGTGTAAGCTCAATGTAATTAAACGCCACCAAGTCAACAATTTCAAAACCAAGCGTACGTCAGGAGCCGATTAATGGTATACGTACAACATTTTCGTTCTACTTGTAGCGCAAAAAATTGTTGCATTGCAAATTGAAAGGTGTTTTTACACTTGCCTGCACTTGTTGCGTCAAGTTGTGCTGCGCACCCAACCTTGTCAGGCAATAAATGCAGATTACAACGTACGCGGATCACTGACCACATTAGTTCCTGTCGCTGTCATTGGTCCACAGTCTGCTATGTTTATCTTCCATTTTTTCATCGCATTATAAAGGGGTCGTTCTTTTCTTGATTTCCTCCTAGCCTTATCGCCAACGGTATTTAACAGCCTGGTCAAACTTCTATAATCTAGCACCAAGATTAATTTTTTTTCCTGCACTCAACATAGACCAGTGTACCGTCCACCGCTAGGCTCACCGTCGTGCGCCCATTTTTTTTTCTTTTTTTCCTGTTTCACCTCGTGTTTCTTTGACTATATGTTATTTTATGTTTTATGAGTTGCTAGAAGAAAGGATGCATGCTTTGTTTGGCGTACTTTCAAACTACTTGGCGACCGTTTAATGGGCCTTAAAACGCGATAAAACTATCCATTAGGATGTGTCGTCCCCTTAATTAGGGCCGGAGTGATCGCTAAATGGAGGACAAATTCAGTACAGTGAATATTGAAAGCCACCGGGAAAATCATAAGTGACTGCTTTAATGGAGGGTTACCGATTAATAGAGAGTTGACTTTATTGATGCGAATACATTCAAATCTGTAAAAAGCGGCCTGTTTCCCCGAGGATATCCACTTACTCGCAGGTTTGATTGTACGTATATCATGGCTTTATCGAGTTCGTCGCATACTGAATCGGTACTCCAATTTGGTGCCCACAATTCGTGACCGAGCGCTTGTTTTCATTCCAAACAAACCTTGAAACGATGATGGCAGAATTTTTTCTTCCTGCGACGCTCTCGCGTGCACGATTACTAGGCGCGTGACAACAGGTGCATAATTTTCTTGCTTGACGTCACAAATGGACCACGGGTGACATGCAGTGCGGATATATGTACTGCTTCTTATGGATTTTTAAAGATTTTTACCTTAGATTTCTCATTTCTCAACGGCTTTATGTGATGAGGCTTTGAAGCTTTTCATTAAAGAAGAAACGAATTCATGTGATAAAAAGCGTGGAGTTTCCTAGCCCGACTCGCAGCTGTCAAGTGCTTTGTGTCCTGCTACATGGATGTACGCACGGCCTTCAGGACGTTTTATTGACCTTGACTGAAAGACATTCTGAAAATCGGGCAACTCGTCACAAAATTTGTGGGTTCCTTCATGGGGTTGATCAACGTTAGAGAAAAGCCACGCAGTTAAGGAAACGTTCTGATCCAACTGGTGCCTGTTAAGTGTGGCCCATTTCATTTATGGGAGGAACTCAATAGGGAAAACTTGTAAGTACTTTTAAATAGTTTCAGGGTCGGTTGTGAAAACGGAATTTCGCCCGTAACAAAAATTAAACCGTTCTAATTCACTTTCAGTTTGGCCATCCATCCTCTACCCTTCGTGATTATTGTCAAAATGGCACAATGTGCTGAATATATTTTTCTTCTGCCTTATGATAACTCTTTTAATCAGATATTGATGGTCCGATGATTGTCAGCTTACCTCCTGTTTAAGTCAGAGACTTTCGTCCCATGCATGTTAATGATTTAAAACTCAGTATTGCTAATTACGACCTGTTATTAACAACATCACTGACGAAACACGATTTATGTCGACTGTACAAAACCGAAAGATTTCCAAACATTAGGAATTTCTAAAAAAAACAAAACTAGACATCAAGCTACAACGAGCAGCTTAGAAGTATAACTGCTAAAATTGAATACGTCACTCATGAGTAGATATAAATATTTTTTGCTGTGTGGATAAGTATCGCCAGCTATTAAAGCAAAAATAACGCAATCGTGAGTAATATCTTAGACAGACTCTAAAGACGTTCTAAGTAGAGGAATTCCGACTTAACTTTTGTGGCAATGGCAAGTCCGAGTACAAAAAGCAGTTTTAGTAGTATAAGCGTGGAAACTAAGTCAATCTTTAGTATAAAAAAACGAAGGAACTACCGGCAGTGGAGAAATGAATCAGTATGAGTGCTCGTATAGTAATAATAATGACATGCCGTATATATTTATAACTCCAAATTGTTTACGGTAATTGTTCAGCTTACCGAGGCTTTCATCTGACTTGCACGTGCAAAGAGACCAAAAAAGACTGGAACTAAAGTGCTTGAACTTTGACCCCGATTTGTGCGTCCATACACGAACATCTCGTCGGATGGTCAACAACAAAGAGATGCAAGCAAAATGCGCTTTGCAAACAAGCCAAAATTCACGAGAGAAAAAAGTTTGTTTTGCAGATCTGGTTGGGCTCAAGCTCGTATTCGTAAAAAACATAACTCCAGCGAGCAGTGAAGAAAGTATATGCGAAGCTTGTGGTGAAGTTCAAGACAGTTTGGATATAAATGGCAACATTTGGCCAAAGAGGCGAATCATAAAAAGTTTGGCGCCTTGTTTTATTGCGCCTTCGAGAAAAGACGGATTTTTGGAACGTGTTCACAGTCAGAATGTCTGCCTCGAGAACATTGCTTGTGAAAACTTCATCGTTGCTGGACTTATTCGAGTTGAAAATTTATCTTATTTTAAAGAAGTTGCAGTGCGATTCACGCTTGATGAGTGGGAGACTTTTCGTGATATCAGAGCAGATTACATGTCGTCCTGTTCGGACGGAAAAACTGACAAGTTCAGCTTCCGTATTATGGTCCCGGTAGACTTCGAAGTAAATCGTTTCATGCAGTTCGCCATCCGTTATCTCGTATCGGACCAGGAGTTTTGGGATAACAACAGTTGCAAGAATTATCACGTAAAATGCATCGAGTATAGTTTTGCAAGTGACCTTTAAGAATGAGGTGAACCCTGGCTGCTCCGAATTCATGATCAGCTGCGCGGAAAAAAATCGGAAACCTTTCCGTAAAGTGCTTTTTTCGAATAGAAGGAGCTAATATCATAAATAAGAAAATTAACAGAGACTTTTCGCCCTTAACAAAATCGAAAGAGAGCGAAGGTGCGAGCCAATATTCAATGAATGTTTACAGTTGACTCGACAATGCTCTAACAAAAAAAGAACGTCATTGTCCTTTTGAGATAAACACACACGCTTAATATTCGAATTTTAAAGATGTTGAGCGTTGTAAGCTAGAGAAGTATTCAGTAAAACTATTGAACTTGTAAATGACGGACGTCAGTGACGGACATTTACGGGGGACGAGCTGCGCAAAAAAAGGCTACCCTGAAAACAATTTAAAAACCGACAATTAAAACAATCTCACAGTGGCCTTGCTCGTTTGGGCCGACTTTCAAAATTCAGTATCAGTGGTGTAAAGATATTGATTTATCAGAAACTGTTTCTCCCAAGACTTTCACTTTAGACCTGTTCGTCAATACGTCTCACTGCTATTTGCTGAGTATCGACTTACAGGCGACTTAAAAAACTGTGTTGGCACGCAACGGTTTTCCTCACATGTTTCGCTACTGATTTCATGACGCCTGTGTACACAGGAGGTGATAACAGTCTTTTGAGCGATTTTAGGTGGGGGTGAAAAATACATTAGCAACGATTTTACTGCCACTTTGTCGCTACCACAAAAATCTGCCCCGACGCGCCAACCTAATTTTCAAAAATTTGAAAGTTTATCTAGGAACTTACAGTAGAACCTCGATATAACGAAGGGCTAAGGGACTGGCAAAGTTTGTTCACTATGCCAATGTTTCGTTAGATCGAGGTTCGTTATATCGGGGAAGGTTCCACTGTACTTAGTCTCCAGAACAGCCGAAAATTAACTTATACTGTTATAATATCCTGAGTCACTTGGTTGACCTGTACAAATCGTATGTGTCGTACGGTACAATTGGTCCATAAAGATTCTGAAAATCGCAATAAAATCATCAGTAAACGCCAGAAAATCGCAGCGAAGATCGTGCGCAGAAAGACGACTTCATAGTATAAATAGCAGTTAAACATCACTCATAACCGTATTGCTCTTCTCCGGTTGTGCTTTGCCTTAAAATGTTGAGTAGCGTGACAAAACTCGACGTTTAAACAAGCCGAATTTAAAATCCAAATAGTTTGCTCCTGTGCGAAAAATATTGAACGCAGACTTTCTAACCTGCAGGGAAAATAAAGCACTAGCTGCTCTCAGATTAGACTCATTGTATTAATGTATAATGAAAATAACTTTCGATGTAGCGTTTGAACTGAAACTTTCGAATATAAGAGCAAAGTAACTTTCAATATTCAGATTATAAAAAAAAAAAAAACTCGGAAAAAAACAATTAACCACTTCACCTCTCCATCCCCCTCTTACCGAAAAGAAAAAAAGCATTTCATTTTCTTATTGGAAGCTTATTTAATTTATTCGAAGTAATAATATTTATTTGACAACACATACTGATTAGCTCCTCAGGCGAAACGTCAACGATGATTGTCACTTCTCATTTTCTGTCCGTTTGACAGAATTTGTTTTCACTCCAGTTATTTTCGAGTCAAAACAATAATTGCTGTACCTCTCGGTTGACCCTGAGATGCTTGCTTTCAAGACAAACTTGCCAGCCCTAATAAATTGAATATTTTTAGACTGAGCAAAAGGGCAAGATCTAGTAGAAAATTGCTCCTTTAATATTCCTCTTAATATCAACGCCTCCGAGCATAAATAACCGGAACAAAACGGTAGAAAGACCCTTTGATGGCTTTTTTCCCAAAATCAAGTTCAAGTCCGGTAGTCATGATTAGTTTTAGTGATTGCACTTAGCAAAGGTGCCGCTGATACTTAATGAAAATATTTTTTCCCTTAACCAAAGCAGAATAGTGGTAGACATAAACACATTAGTCACACCCAGCTGAGGAGCCTATTACGTAATAGGCTCCTACCGGCATTTAAGCAGTAAGCCTATAGGCGAAACCTTTCCAGCTGAAGGGGACAGGGGTACGTTTCATTGTACGACTAAAAGTAATTGACATTTTTGGCTATTATACAGCTAATAGTCAAGTTCTTTCCGTTGCTGTTAACAGAAATTAATTTTTATGTTTATACAGTTGAAACTCAATTTCCATTCATGTAAAACACATTTAAGGTCAGAGGTCTGATTGGCCTCCCACGCAGTCGTTTTGTAAGAGCTCGAGGGGCGAGATATGTTACCCCCATTAAAAGATCGCACATCTTTGGACCGACTCCGGGAAGGAACTGATGAATAAGAAAAAAAACTTTGGTAGGATCCGAAGACACAAAAAAGTCCGAATCTCGACGCTTTCAAGAGCACTCTAAAAAAGTTTTTTTCTAATCGTAAATACGGGTGTTATGCAATCGACCACTACGCCCAAACAGCAGCGAAGTGAGGCCGAGTATTGATGTATTTGTCAGGGGAGGCAAAAAGCTAAGTAATTTAGATCAAGTGCCCATCAATACTGCATCTATGGGCTACAATTTAATTAAATGGCATTAAATCTTATTTGTTGGTTAACTTTTTATGCGGTGTGACTAAGCATTTTAATCCTACAAAGGATCAAAATTTTTCAGTTTTTACTCCAAAAAAACTCCAATTTTTGACCTTTTTACTGCACATGGTTAACCCCAGAAAGAGACCCTACCATACCCTGCACTATCATATCAGTTGCAGCGAAAAAGATACTTAAGAGTCTTTAAGGTCAAAGGCTCATTTATAAGGCATGACAAAAGGCACGAAATTGCCGACTACACTAAACTAGGACTTAAAAATTGTCCTAACTTGACTGTGAAGCGAAAAATCTTGTAATGCAATCTCTACCTTTTGCGTCTGCTTGGGGTTCCTTGAAACTCAGTTATCTGTTAGATTTTTGGCGATTTCTCAGTACTCTTTTCCGTAGCCAAGTAATCATCCAGAAGTTTATTCGTTGGATCAAAGGTCTCCACAGCTTTTAGGAACCTAAATTTCTCAGTTTATTTCAAATTTTAGCCAATTCTCAGTTATCAATTTCTCAATCGAGCCTCTACACTGGACTTCAGTTCAGTTGTGCTGACTTCTAAGAGAGCACACACGCATGATATTTTTGAATTCATGCACCCACGTGGCAAGTGTGTGAGGCTCCATTAGTCACTGGAACTAAATAATCAGCAAATATACAGACAGATCAGACAGCACTTTTTCTATGGTAAGCTAGATTAATAAATGACAACCAACAATAAGTGCACGGTTAACGTCCAATCAACAACGGACTTTGAAGCTTCCTGAAGATGACGTCACGAATTTTCCCATAAGACAGCAGGTTGAGCTGTTTACAAATGCGTTAAGGTAAAGCATGAGCAAACCGCAACTACAGGGGCCGTTTTCATGTCGGAAATCAGATGTCTCATCCGAGCGGGAACTGTACACCCACGCGAACGATGAAGAAGAAAGTTTCCTTCGCAGACACCGCCGGTTTAGAGCTTGCGACCGTGAAAACCATTCCGTCGAGCAACGGAGAATTAGAAGAAGCCGTGATGAATTTCACGAAGAGCGATACAAACTGTGGTCTCCATATGTACAGTATCCGGCGGAAAATGAAATACCTCTCTCCAAGTTTTGTCCAACCATGTAAAACTGATGCGTTCCTCGAGCGTGTCTTTTCGGAAAACGTTTGTCTCGAAAGCCTATCGTGCTGTGATTCCATCATTATTGGTGTTATTCGAGTGACAAACTTATGTTATGCTAAGGAGGTGACAGTAAGGTTCACGCTAGACCAGTGGGCCAGCTACCGAGATGTTTGGGCGGATTATGTGTGTGCAAACATAGATGGAAAAACGGAGCAGTTCAGTTTTCGTATGGCCCTACCCATGGAGTTGGAGGTTGATCTGGAAATTGAGTTTGCTATTCGTTATCGTGCTGCTCAGCAAGAGTTTTGGGACAATAACTTTGGGACGAATTATCACATTCGATGCACTGAAATTTCTCCATAACGCTAGAGACTAGTGCTGCAAAATGAGGCCCCTTTCACATTATAGAGTTTTCGCGCAAGACAAAGCTTTAATTCACTCATCCATAAGCTAATAATATATGAAATGGGCAAAAGGGCTATTTTCAGATCGATATACTGAACCTAAGAAGGTTTCAAAGGAAGTCTGACCTTAACAGAGCACTGCCACTTTATTTCGCGCTAGGACTTTGCCTGAATCTTCATCATTTTCCGCCCACATTCCTTCGTGAACCGTTGGAGTTCTATATTTTTCTGCGATAAAAGAAGTTTTCGTCTCGTTTCATGACTATAATGTCATGCTTTCCTCCGTAAAAACAGTTGACTTTCTAGATAGTAATAAAGAGCTGCAGTAAATTAGCTAACACGAACTTTATCAAAATCAGCTAGCGCAAACATTAATCCTAGCTGCCTTCCTTTTCGCGACCGAAGAAAAAGTTTAGAAAAGCGCAAACGTTAACGTTGAAAGCTCTGTCCTCAGGTAAATGCTAAAGTTTAAAAATCGACGTTGTACGTGCATAAGAAGAAGCCATCTTTGTGTTCTCGATGTATTCTAATGGTAGCACGTACAGATTCAGTTTCCTACTATAAAGGCAGTTTATCCTTTTTTGTTAAATCAGCATTCTTAACGTCATGTTGTTACATTTCTAAAGATCAGTTAAGTACCGAGTATCACCATAAGAACTGAATTAAACTTCATCAAACTGCTCCTTCTAATTTCACAAGGTAATAACAAACCAACGCCTACTTTATTATCAAGTAATCACAAGTACCACTTACAAATATCACCTACTATGATAGCTGCTAGAACTCTTAGTGTAACAAATACCTCAATTCCTACTACAGAAAACCAGAACAACCTCCAAAAACTGCCAACCATTGTAACTGTAGCTAACAGTAATCACTTTAACCTTTATGTACCATTATAGTGCTTATCTTTTTCTCAGAGGACTTCAAATCCACATGTACACCACATATACAACCTCAAATGTTGTCAACCAACAGAGCAATTGCTTTCATCTTCACCATAATGACCATTACTACTGCACTGTAATTTTACAACTCACGAGCAGCAACACCAGGAGCCACCTCTGATGACTGCCAACCACTTTTACGACAACATAGTAGTACTAAAATCACATGTAACAACACAGTGACACCTTTAAACACTGTAAACCACAATTACTACAACATACCACTACTAAAACCAAATGTAACAACACAGACACCACCTCCAAAAACTGAAAACCACTGTTACTACAACATTGTTATAGTGACATTGTAACAGCACTGGTACCAACTCTGAAAACTGGAAAACAATATTACTACAACATAGTACTACTAAAATCACATGCAACAACACAGTTGCCACCTGCAAGAAATACAAACCACCATGTCTTACTACAGAATACTTCTATATACGAGCACATGTGGTAACACAGGTGCCATGTATAAGCCTGGCAGACAGTAGAAATGTAATAGCAAGAGCACCTCTATCCTCGCCATTTATATATAGAGAGTACCACTAAAACCAAATATGAAAACACTGGTGACACCTCTACGAACTGCCAACCAGCCAACCATGCATAACCCCCTTCACCATTACTTTTGACATCCCTGCTACAAGTAGTACTTCTGCGTCGACTACACGTATTGACATAGGTACCATCTCTAAGAACTTGCAACCAGTATAATTTGGTTCTGATACAGTCCAATTACCTAGGGCTGATTTGGACCCAAGGGCTTAAATAGGCCCCAGCGTGGGCTGGAATAGCCTTTTGAATGGGCTGTTTTGGGATAAATTGTGGCTCCAGGGGGGAGGGGTTCAGTTAGACGTTGGCCTGCAGGGCTGAATTAGCACTTTGGGGCTGAAACAGATCTTTTTAATTTTCAGGGTTACTTAGCAAACGACACAGTTACTAATTCAAAGGACTGGTTAGCACTATAACTGTAATAGCAAGTACCTTTGTAATTATTATTCCTTATGCAAAAGACTCCCATAACCCCCGGGTGACAAGATAAGAACCACGTCTAAACCTGGTAGGTGCCAGAAACGTAATAGGATTAACAAATACCTCGATTCTTGCCCTTTCATCAATAGTACCTACTAAAACTATTTGTAACAACATAGTCACATCTAAGAATTGCAAATACCATGAATTAACCATTGAGCCTGACCATTTCTTCTTCAGAGAACTGGTATGATCCTGTTAAGGTGGCTGAACACAGATTTACGGGCGGTCAGCGGCAACTCGCGTGACGGCGCGTGTTTTTAATTAGACAAACAAACTTAGCGACGAGAAAAGCAATGGTACACAGAAGACGACTTCTCAAAATCTACTCGTTAAAATTTTGTGGTATTTGGCTGGAATTTTACTTTTATCGTATTTTAAATAATGATTACTTTAAAATGAAAGTTGAACAGACGAATTTTGTGACACATTTAATAATTACAGTACAATTATATTATTTGTTATCTAAAAGCCCGTCTGTTAAAATTTGGTCAAATAAGTTTCAAATGATAATGATTAATTATAGTAAGCTGTGTGCAAGTTTATAGGAAAATATAATAAGCGAATTTTATGTAAACTGAGCAAAAGTGAAATTTTAAGGTTGTATTCAATCGTTCACGTTGCCATGGAAACTACGAAAACGTCAAATTTTATCTGTCAATCAAAATCTTTTATCAGTATATTTTTCACTTGCCAAGTTTCAGCTTGTGAGCTAGAACCTTTCTCTTGCAATGATTTGGCAAATGACATATACTCACAACCTGCCAAAACTTTGTTCAGCCACCTTAAGTAGCCAGAGATATCACCTTTAATATATCCTCACCGTTATAAACGGACTAAAACCACCACTATAAATGTAATAGTACCATTATCTTCACCATTTAAAGTTTTACCACAAATGCAACAACCATGGTACCACCTCCAAAAACTGCAAAAAAAAAAAACACTATTACTGCAACATAGCTCTACTAAAACCAAATGTAACAACAAAGGATCCACCTCCAAAAACTGCAAACCATTTTTACTGCACCATAGTACTACTAAAACCACGTGTAACAACACAGTTGCCAACTTTGTGAACTCAGGTAGTACTGTGTAGGACTATTTCTTCTTCAGAGCACAAGCACACTGTAAATGAGAAAGATCTGTTTTAGCCCTAAAAATGGGGCCATTTGGGTTGGTAAAAGTACAGTCCTATTTTTGAGTCTAATTTGGCTTTTCTTAAATCAGGACAAATACAGTCTAATTACTTAGGGATGTTTTGAACCCAATGGCTAAAATAGATCCCAGCTTGGGCTAGAATAGCCTTTTGATTGGGCTGATTTGGCTTAAATTGTGAAATGGCTCCAGGAGGGGCTGAATCAGACTTTGGCCCAGTAAGGGCTGAATTGGCACTTAAGGTCTGAAACAGACCTTTTTAATTTTCATTGTTCTAATACTACATGTAATAACATCTCAACCAGTAGACTTACATAACGCAACTGAATCACTTCACCCAAGTCCTCAACACGGAATCACCACTTACCTGTAATGGCAAGCACTTTTAGCCTCACCATTATAACTCTTCCAACTCAGAACAGAGTATTACTAAAATCAAATGTAATGACATAGGTACCATCTCTAAGAACTCGGAGCAACTATACTGTAATGGCAAGTAAATAAGTTTGTTTTACTTTACCATTCTGTGCGACTAAATCCCAACTTAGTCAGAGCTCTTCTACAACCGCTAGTAATAACACAGATACCACCTCTAAGAACTTCCAGTCACATTAACAAGTACTCTTTCCTCACCATTCGGTATGACTATTTTGCGGACTACAGAAGACGTCTACGCACGTCTAGGAACTGATAACTACTATGAATCTAACAGCAAGTACTTCTAAATTTATTTATTTTTCTACTACAAAATTAAAGACTACTGCAACCCCTTTAAGAACTGGCAACCACCCTAAATGTGTTAACAAGTACTCTTTCCGTCGTTATTTTGTGTAACTATATACCTACCGGGTACGTTTACAAATCCATTTAACACAGATATCACCTCTTAGAACTGCATTCATGCACTGCAACTGTAATAGCACTCCCTTAGGATTATACAAATACATATAAGATTATTGCTGCTACTTACAGAAGACTTCAACAACCTCCTAAAAGCCCCACAACGTGGGTACCATCTCTAAGAACTACCAACCACCATAGTTATTATAGCAAGCAATTTTCTTTTCATCTTCTCTTGAGATATCACTACTTTATCAGTACAGAACACTTCTACAACCACCAATGTCAAAACTATCAGTTAAGGAGGTCTGCCAGCCACTATAGATCTAATTTACTATTTTTGCCTTTACAACCATGAAAAAAGTATGATTGTTCCTATTTCAACCACCTTAACGTCATGAAAAGAAATATTCATTGACAGCAGATCGTACACTGCTTACAACTATTTCTTTGCAAAACTCCAACGTTTGAATTATAATTGAAAGAAGGATATACACTAGGTTTTACATGATTTGTTTAGGTTAAGAATGTATAAAATCCATCTCTATGAATTGTCACCATTTCCAGTAGATTAACCATTTAATTGTCCCTAGCAGCAACTTACTGAACCACTACCTAGACCATGTATGTACATGTTACAGCTATCCAGAAGTGACACAACATGTAACCTCCCTACCTTTACTGAGAGCCATGAATATACTATATAACTACTACAAGTTATTTCATTCAAGTATTTCTAAGTAACATGCGCGTGATACTTCTCACACGTGGTAACACATGTAACAACAATTGTAACAGCATAGTGCCACCTTTACAAACTGTAAACCACCATTACTGCTACTATACATAGCTCTACTTAAACCAAATGTACAACTGCAAACCACATTTACTGCACCATTTAAGTATTTCTAAGTAACATAGGCGTGATACTCCCATGGTACTCCTTGTAGACAAATTGGAACAACACCCATCAAGCACCAGCGGTACAACCACTGCCCTATACATACGTTCATAACATAACGTATGACCCATAATGAATCCTGTTCAGTTGTGAGCAGCCATAGCACACCCACTACAAAATTATCACATACACATTGACAATTGCCTTAAGCTCCAGCGAAATCCTCTGAAACAATTTCCACTATCACTTAACTTATGACCTCTGCAGAAAAAAAAAACGCATGTCAACGCATGTCGATAGTTTCTTTGCAGTGTTTTTTACTACGTATACTTTTAGTTTCCTCTCTTTATTACCATACAACATCGCTCCACACAAAAAAAGTGTATAAGCGTACAAAAACCCTCTAATACCCGAGCCAGGAATTGCATATATACTGCACGCGTCTTCCTTAATGAGTGTCCTTAATAAAATACCTCCCTTCAGAACACCCAAGCACCTTAGACGTTTTAATTGGACGTATTGTATAGAAATAAAAGTACGTATTCTATTGTCAAAATTTAATGTCGTTATTTCCTCACGCTATGGAAAAGACTCATCTAGGTATTATTGATATTTGAATTTATTTTGTTAGCTTTGAGATCATGCAAGAGCCCGCTCAAGAGATGTCTAACTGGCAGGTCTACAACAAGTGAAAGCTGACAAAGTAGAATGAGGCCATTTTGGATGAATTTGAGAACAAAACTGCATGGGGCTGAACCTCATTTCTGGAAATAACTCACTGCCTGGTTTCCCTTCACTTTAACCTTAGATCTGCCGTCACCACTGTTATATAGACTTGACTTTGTGCAGCTTAATTAATCAGCCCTAATCAGGCATCCCGAAGCCGTGGACTCCCTATCAATTGAAAAATGAAGGCTAGGGATGCGCGCTGTCTCGCGTACGAGTGTAAATTAAAGATATATTACAGTCTGCTCTTACCTAAAGCGTTCACTACGAAAATACAATATTTTTACTCACCTAGGTATCATTTTGTAGTCGAGCATAAAGAACTGGTCAAGTACTGTGTTGAAGACAGCATTCAATGTGGACAACTAAGTACAAGAGTGATTTAAATCACTATAGTTCTTATTTGGTTGTGTGTTTTAATACAGACACTAGTACAGAAAAAAAACCTGCTTATAAGAACCTACATTTTAAGAACCTCTTAGGCTAAGATTGTCCATTTAGACCCCTTTTACATAAGAACCTGTTTTAGCCTACAATTTTGAAACAGGTTCTTATTTTGAGAAATTCAGTCAAACACTGATTACACAAATTTAATAGAACAACCTGTAACAGTTAGAAGCAAAAAGATAAAACCCTGGTAATAGGACAATTGACATGTATATCCATATATCCTTAAACTTGCATACCCACATAGACCCACATAATAATTGTCTCTTTTAACATACCAGCACTAATACCATATGGCCAAAGACAACACAAGTGTTATGCATATCATGCATGCAATACCAAAAATAGGCTCAAAATAGGCCACACCAACCAATGACAAACACCTTATTTATTTTTAAAAACAAGAACCTGTTTACGAACCAGAATAGCCTAATTTTCCAGTTAGCACCATTTTTCTAAGAACCTTCTAAGCCTAGCCTGGAAGAATATAGGTTCTTATACAGGGGTTTCTACCATACCCCTAGCCACGCCCGTTGGTCTCCTTTTGGGGGTTAAAAAGTGGCTATGTCATGGTTGTCTAGTTCATTTTGCTACTAGAGAACTTTAGATTAGAGGACCAGGACGACTACGAGTACGAGATTTGACTTAAAGTTTTTTGCATATTCTCAAAATATAGACTCCCAAGAGACGTGGCTTCTGATCCAGGATGGGTGACCTAGCAGTGTTGAATGGTCACAAGCGGAGAATAGACAGTGTCTCTATAGCTACACAGGAGTTTGTTTCCTGCAATAAGAATCGCAAGAGAAGCTTCGGCACTTCGGGCAACTTCAAAAAGTAGCAACCTCAGGAGGTTTATTTAACATATTGGCTATATTGGAAAGTATAACACGTGTGGACGTTTATGTTATATTTGTTGAGGTGGTAAATAAGATAGCGCGCAAATGCAAGATAAATGGCGAAACACCGACCTGAATGTTTCTTCATATTGACCAGAGTTTTTAGCCCTACCACCTTAAAATGGCAGTTTCCCTATAGTGTGTTTTCACTCACGTGGCCAGCATCTATGCAAATTTATTGGAACAAAAGAAAGCGTTTGCATAAGAAAAGAGTTCAACTCCCAGAGGATTGGTTTGGGACACCAACATGGCCGCGGTTCATTGTTTTGGGACACCAATATGGCCGCCTTGACGTCATGTGAAAACACTCTATAGCTTTCATTGCGACTCAGTCAAACAACTGTCTTTCGGGGGAGCACTTAGGGCGGGGACATTAGGATTAGGGCTGTGCCATTATAAGTACCGGTCCATGTATGTAGACCACGTACAGCGCCAAATGTTACAACCCTGGTTAAGACTTCTGATCCGTCCAGAATGACATCCTGTTATAAAGCCCGTGCTAAATAGGTACATTTTATACCGATGCAAGAGTAAATAGCTATAACCCTGTCCAATACCCTCCAAAACCGTACCATGTGCAGCACATATCTTTTTAGGCCAAATGAGAGCGAAACTTAAAATTGAAGTACCTTCAATTTTTCAAGTGTTATTCTATATTGCTGATCCTCATGTACATCATGATCCGGCTTACCCTAGCTGCTGTTTGTCCAAGTGGATCATTGCAAGAATTGTTGGCAAATAAGTGTGCCCACACCCCTCCCACGCCCTGACCTTCTGTATTTGTTTGAGGGGCTGTGTTTCGGTGAGGAAATGAGGAATAACGTGATCAACTTGTCGCGAGCATGGGACAAAGAAAAAATCTGAGTCCCCGACAGGAATTGAACCTATGACCTTCCGTACACCAGTCGGATGCTCTATAACCACTGAGCTACGAAGGACTCGTGGAGCACGTGATTGGGTCATATAAATGGCATTGAAACTGTTTCCTTTCGTCTGTTCCTACCGATGGCAAGAATAGACATGGATTGAAACTTGAAAAAATTGGGCCAGATTTTTCAAATTTTAATGCTATGATTGTAAAAATCACCAGCAAATCTATTATGGCTAGTGTTCCCTGATGAAATTCGTTTGATATCTTCTCCATATAAACTCTACAGTACAGGAACATTTTGTGTATGAGTTAGGGTACTAAGTTACGACTTCCTGGCCTCAGAATTGACCTAAAAACAGCAAAATCCTCGTGGCAAAGCGCCTTTAGGTACATTTTTGTACCCAGCCTATTGCCATATCTGTGTTGAAATTCATCTTTCAGAAATTTAGAGACTTTTTCCAGAGCTACCCGAAGGTTGATAGGGACCGCGGAGGGGGAGGGGCTGGTAGGGCTATAGCCCTACCACTTTTTTGCGGGGATTTATTTTCTAGGGCTCCAGTCGACATGGAAAAAATTTCCGTGGAATTATTGGACTTTTCCAAGAGCCATCTGGACTTTTCCCTAAAAGGTGAACGGTTAGAGCCAGTTGTTTTCGACGAATCCTTGAGAACTATATATGCAGTTCTTACGGAAGAGTGGAATGTTTGCTTGTCCGAACTATTACGACCTGATGTGCGTGCAAGGATAATAGGATGTAAGACCTAAATGGAACGATTTGACTTTTTCTTTGGTTTGCATCTTATAGGGCGGCTTCATTCCCCAACCGATAACCTATCTAAGGATCTTAAGGGTACTAAGGTGGCTGCTGTCAGTGGAAAAGGCCTGACATTGCATATCTAACAAAGGAGACGCTCAAAAAATGCCCAGTGATCAAAGCTTCGACCATTTGTATGCTAATATTTCGCGCAAGAGCGAAGGCCTGCTTGGTAAACCAACGCTTCCACTGAAAACGATGCACTTCGGCCGGACTGGAAGTTGGTGCTGGTGCACCAAGCTACCCCCAAACTGCCAAAGATCACTTTAGAAGGGTCTATTATGAGGCTGTTGATCTTATCGTCAGTGCTATCTATCAGGAAAGCTTCAGCTCCTACGCCCAGATGGAGACCCTCTTGTTTAAAGCTGCTAATGGTGACGACTATGAGGCAGAGTTCAAGTTTCTTGAAGCATCATACAGAGAAGATGTTGATACAGGCGCGCTACCTGGGCATGCAACTAAGTATTTTGGAAGTTATGTTATAGGAGAAGATAGCATGTTTTGACGAAATCCTGTTGGCGGTGTCAAAGTTTCCAAAACCAAGAGAAAGCCCAAACTATCTGTAAGCTGCCTGCTGTAAATCCTGCAACCAGCGCTGCTGAAGAGCGTTCATTCTCATCTGCACAGCGTCTGAAGACGTGGCTTCTGATCCAGGATGGGTGACCTAGCAGTGTTGAATGATCACAAGCGGAGAATAGACAGTGTCTCTATAGCTACACAGGAGTTTGTTTCCTGCAATAAGAATCGCAAGAGAAGCTTCGGCACTTCGGGCAACTTCAAAAAGTAGCAACCTCAGGAGGTTTATTTAACATATTGGCTATATTGGAAAGTATAACACGTGTGGACGTTTATGTTATATTTGTTGAGGTGGTAAATAAGATAGCGCGCAAATGCAAGATAAATGGCGAAACACCGACCTGAATGTTTCTTCATATTGACCAGAGTTTTTAGCCCTACCACCTTAAAATGGTCCCCGCGCGGTCCCTGTGTTGTGTGTTTTCACATGACGTCATGGCGGCCATATTTGTGTCCCAAAACAATGAAACGGCGGCCATGTTTGTGTCCCAAACCAGTCCTGTGGGAGTTGAACTCTTTTCTTATGTAAACGCTTTCTTTTGTTCAATAAATATGCATAGATGCTGGCCACGTGAGTGAAAACACAGAATTTTGTGTTTTTTTTAAAGCCAACTGCGATACGGACAGCGGTAAATTTCCCGCAAAATTTTCTCATGCGTAAAACCCTTTCCTTTTCAACTCCAACATGGCTGCCGCGATGGAAGAGATGAACCGTTCACTTAAACAGGCCCTGATAGAAAGCCTCTCCGCCATTCTTTCATCCGATCAGCAAGCTCGAGAAATGGCTGAAGAGCATCTTAAACTTCTGGAAGTCACAGAAGGTAATAAATGTTTCGATTACAGATCTTGGCAAAACCTGATCGAAGAGGTGTACATTTCGTGAAATTTACCCGGAGACTGAATGTGCCGTAGATTTGAAGACAGCTTGAATTTACAGCACAACCCCACTTAGAAGTGCTTTTGGTTTTATTCACTTTGGAAATGATCGACTGTTCCAAAGTGAAAAACCAAACTTATTGCTCTAAAATTTTATGCATAAAACTTAAGCTTGTTCATTGTAGTTCCTGTTGCCGATTTATCTGTGTTTAGTAATACAACATGTGCATGGCCTGATAAAATGAATGAGAGTTAAAATAATCTTGTTTGATTGAAAGTGTACTGTGCTTGAATCATTGGAAGACAGACCTTCGTTTCGTAAATTTTATACTGGGAATTTCGAGTCAAAAAAGAAGTTGACATGCATTAATAAGGTTAAATAGGAACGCATCGTTGTAAGATGATGGAATTATCCTTGCCATAATACGAACAGTGAATATGGACAATCAAAGTAGAGGAATTGAGTCTGTTACAAATTTAAGAAATTATATGTATTTTTTACTGTAGGCTCTGTTGTGTAATTTAATACTCAAGTTGAAAATAAGCTTATCACTACTTATTATTCATTCAAAATATTTCCCCGATTCTGATTGGCTAAAAGCACAAGTTTAATTCACCATAAAATGTTACTGATGACCAAATTTGGAAGAATTTTGACTTTAACGAGGAAATGACGTCAAAAATGCAGCGTTTTCGTAGGTTAAGGCACTGTTCACCGAGAAGACCTGGGGACAAGGTTGAGTTTTTTTGGTACTTGAAAAAATGGCGGACATTTCACTCGTTTCAAGAGTAAGAACTAGGCGAAAAAATAGCTAAAAACATGGCAAGAACAGCAAGAAGACAACTCAAAGGGCGACATCCACTATTTGGAGAATATTTGCGGAGCTGGACAAACCTAAACGTACACTATCGAAGATGAACTGAACATCTATGGAGGTAAGCATGTTTTAGCTATGTTTTTAAACTAGGAATTATTTTGAATGAATAATAAAACAATTATTGAATTCAGCTTTCGTATCATAATGAAGAATTATGGAAATCTCGGAGGGTGTTATCCGCCTCGGCCTACGGCCTCGATGGATAACACCCTCCTCGATCTCCATAATTCTTCATAAGATACTCAGCCTCATTCATTAACTGTTAAATAACTGAGGCCATGTTATGGTAAAGTCTGACAAGCAACAATGGTTTTGAAACAGTGACATAGATGAAAGGACTAGATGAAATATTGACAAATGACATAAAAATGGGTTAAATACCCAACAGGGACATGGACTACTCCTCAAAACGCAGTGATTTTGTTACAGATAGTTATGGTGAGTCCTGGGCCTCATCTTGTGAAAAACCATGAGTCCCAGTCCAGAACTATTGGGTCCCAGTTCAAAATACAATGAGTCCCTGGGTCTTTTGTAACCACACAGTTAATCTGAAGACATACTCAAAAACCCTGTATTACGGTTTAGTGAAATAAGAAATAATATACTTCTTCTTTCGTAAAGCACAACAAAGACTAAAAGAAATAGACCTCGTTAAACAACAGCCGCAAGAACAGCCACAGAAATCACACAAACAGGATATTCCACAAAAACATCTTCAGATCAATCAATCAATCTTGGCATCCCACAGGATGCATGCCACAAATTATTTTGTGTCTTTGTCACTTTTTATGTGTAAGGGACGCAGGACACAGAGGTAACAAAATCAGTAACATGTGAAATGACCATATTTGAAACTTTCAAACCATCTCTTCCATAATGTAAGCAGTTCTAAATATTTTAAAATGTACAATGACACTGTTTTCCATACCAATCCCTTGGTACTGTCAGGAGGATTTGCATAAATGTAAAAAGGGAAAAGATAGTCTTTTCTGTGGGACCAGAGAGTCTTCATATTAATAGATACATTTGTATGTCCTTTTGTGCCTGAATCGGATCTCACTTTTTTATTTTGATCTCCTTTTAGAGTTTGGTGTCCATTTAGCAGAACTGACTGTTGACAGAACGGGTGCTCTTGCTATTAGACAGGCGAGTTATTTCATTCCCTACATAAAATCTACATTCTTTTAACCCCCATGAGGCCTATCTAATTTCAGGGCTCGTTGATGCCGATTTGGTGGGGGGGGGGGGGGGAGGTGACAAAGTGTTTGTTCATTTTCCCTACATTGATTTACTTTTACGTTGCTTTATAGCCTGCATAATACTTTAGTGGCACATGTATTCTAATTTATCTTTTTTTTTTTAACTCTAAAGAATGCCAGAGACAAGCGTCTTTAAAAAAATTAAAAGAAACTTATGTGAAATTCAATATTTTTCATTATTGTATCATCGATCCATGAATGAGCTGTTGCTTTTCCTAATTGGAAATAGAAGTAATCATTAAGTTGAAGTTATTTTACTTATTTGCTGTTTTCAGCTTGCGTCAGTGATCCTGAAGCAATATGTTGAAGCTCACTGGACTGTCAATGCTGAAAAGTATAGAGACCCAGAGACAACAGAAGCAGTAAGGGCCAATTTTTAAAATATATTACCAGTGTGTCCAACCTTTTGAGTATATATAACCAGGATTTTCTTTAATTACTGTTGACTCTCACAATCGCAGAAGGCGTGAGCAGCTAGAAAGTTTGGGGGCATGCTTCCCCTCAAAAATTTGAAATCTTGACACTCTGGAACACCATTTCTAATGTTCTTAAAGAGAACAATTTCTATCTAATATGTTGTCTAAATCAATTATCATTTTTATGCTTATTACTGTTTTCATGACTTCATGTACAAGGAAAAGTTGATCGTGTAACTTTTTCCTTTTTGAGGCGAAGGCAGAAATCCGGCGTCTGCTACCAGAGGGACTTCAAGAGTCAATCAGTAAAGTCAGGTCTAGTGTGGTAAGGTGCTATATTGCTATATATTTAAAAACTAATATGTATTTTAAACCCAGAATATTTCTACCCCTTATTTGCTTCTATAATTACAGTAGACTGCATTTTGCTTTTAAGCATCGCACTTGTCAAGGTGGTTAAAAGACAGGTGGTATTACACTCTTTGATCTTACGACCATTTCTAATGACCCTTCAGGCATATGCAATCTCCGCCATTGCCCATTGGGATTGGCTGGAAGCATGGCCAAATTTGTTTGGACCTCTGATGCAGGCATTAACAAAAGGAGACAGCAATCTGGTTCGTGGAGTTATGAGCATGTTATCAGGTACATTTTGTGTGTTTTCAAGTTTTCATTTTCATTTTCATCACATTCTACATGTACTGGTTTAACCAGTGGCAGAGTTAGAGTTAGAGTCATAATATGTATGTACTTAATGTCAGGGTCATGGGAAACTGTAAGTTTTGTTTTCTGATGTTTGCCCAGGAAAACAAGACTAGCTTGTTCCCATGGAACCTGGTATTACTAGTTTTGTTTTATTCCTAGACTTTCCCCTCAACAACAACAAAGAATAAAGAGAATCAAAACAATGTCAGTGCTTATAAGAACCCAAATTTAATTCTCAGAACTGCTGAATAAATGACTTACAGAGTACTTCCCTTGCTTTTAAGTTGCATTATCTGTATCTTTTTCCTCCAGTAGCTGCTGTGTGTTTTTTTTTTAATAGCCTTGAGAATCATTAATTTCTGTTTAGCTTGAGATTCCTTATATCTGTGTATTGTTGTGTTCATTCACGAAAATTGAAAACAGGCAGTGTTTTTCAGTGTTGTTCCTAAGGTTAATGACACAATTTTTTGTTTTTGCAGAGTTCTGTCGTGAAGTTTCAGAATTCCAAATGCCCCAAGTTGCCCCATTGATTCTTCCGCAAATGTACAAGATATTTGTTCATGCAGATGTAAGAACCAAGAATAAATAATTTAACTGGCTTTGATGAATTCCATGATTTGGGAGCCAGTTGTATAAGACAGACTGACCCATTTAGCTGTAGCCAGTGCACATTTACAGCCACACCCTCATTTGAGTGTCTTATTGGGTAATGGGCCTTTCTTGATTTTTTTTCTTGAGAGGTGAGGGTCGCTATACACAGGCTAGGTAACATAGACAGTAGCTAGCACTGGGATGATTCTGTTCATGATGTGACTTTTAGCCCTGTACTACACAAATTTGCCTAGCCGAGGAGAAACTCAGCTTTGACATACAGGTCTTTTCCAGGAAGTAGCCACCAGGGCTGTTTTTTAATAATTATGGTGCCTGCAAAAAGAAAGCTTTTAATTATTCCCATAACCTTTCTCTTGCACTCTATTTGCTCAGTTCTTTGTTGACTATTATGAGAAAGGGTGACACAGTTGTTGGTTAGTGCATGGCCTTCAGTGCGTGAGGTCCTGAGTTCAACCCTGGTGACATCACTTCCTTGTTTCAACTTCTCTCCTGTCTGTGTAGCTTTGACTAGCTTTAAATACCCTTAAAACAGAGCATTGATGTAGAGAGGGGGTAAAATGAGTGCACCATCGACCTCAGGCTTATCAGTTATTACTGTCACAAGTTATTGACATAAAATATGGTAGCTTTACCTTTTACTCATCTGCCCTGGAAATTATATGTTAAAAGGCAATGGCGAGGAAATAAAGACATGGTAAGCTGGCTGTCCAGTGAACATGATTTACTGAGTGTCAGGTTGCAGATTATGAGTCTCGCTGCTTATGCAAGCGAGACTAATTATGTACTTCGTTCTAGCCTATAATAAGGATATTAATTTCTTTTTTAGCTATACAGCGTAAGAACCAGATCCCGTGCTGCCGACATTTTTAATATGTGTGCGTCACAGATTTGTGCCATGGAATATAAAAATTATATGGTGAGGATTAAATAAATTGATATTCATGTAATAGTCTCTTCTTACTTTTTAAAGGGTTAGAGACTGGTGTGAGTCGTCTGCCAGTTATTAGTAAACACAGATGTATAAATTGTTGCAGAGTGAAAAAGGATTATTCAGATTCAAATATGAGGACTTACATGTATTTGAGGGTCAAATGCACTGTTCTTCTTGTACATGTAACAGAGCTTGATAATTAGCTAACAAACAGTGTACACAGCGTAATTATTAGAAATGGAACAGTCATGCATGTCTTGACCCTTTATGCCCCTTAATATCTACATACAAATTCTCTTTACTGATCTCCTACATTTTCTAAAGGACCTAAAGAAATTAGTGGAGAGAATTTGTTTTAAGATCTAAGCATTATTTTTCCCTAACATGGGTTATCATTAATTTTATAACTCATAATTCTCATAACCTCCTCTCTTGATTATGTATCAATATCAATTGATGTTGTTAGGAGAGAATTGATTTTGGTCACTCTTGGTACTTCAAATTTGTATCTGTACTATGCTTACAATCTTCTGAACTCTGCTTGCTTATGCTATAAACTGCGTGTATACCCAAGGAGTTATGCTCCTATTAGAACTAAATTTACAAAACCTTAAGCACTATCTGATTGGTTGCTTAAAATCTTGTGACTATCAGCTATATAATTTGTAGTAATTTTACATCCTCAGTGTATTTTGCTGATGGCTAGTTAAAGCCCGTCAGACTCCATGTTCGCTACCCAGGGGGGTGGTCTAGATTTATATTAAAACAAGTATCAATATCCTCAACAAATATCTTCGGGAAGCTGCTATTTTCATGCAAGAGCAATTGTAAGAAGGAGAAAAACGTGGTTTCTTTTATGCATGAGCAGAATATTATTTGCAGCCAAACACAGTTGGATGACATTGCGCATGAGCAGACCATTATTTGTAGGCAGTTATTTGCTGGTCACATGGTGGGCTCTCGGCCAATGAAAAGGAGGAAAAATTTGTTTCAAATGATAATGAGCATTATTGTATTCTTTTGGGAAGAGAGGTGGGGAGGAACCATACAGGTACATGTAGAGTAACCTATCAAGTATTAATGAAAAATGTTGATGTGTATTCTGATCAGATTCTTTCGGAGTTTTGTTATCTCAGACGTAGAGGAACTGAGCTTCATTCATAATTAATTTATTCCAAGATTGCAGCTTTAGTGATTCTCACCATGCTCATCCTTTTCTGTCGAGATGAGACACTCATCTCACAAGAAATGAGATGGGACGTGTACACCTGTAACTTACTTTTGAGCAGTACGGTGTTAATTTTTTATTTGATCAACATTCATTTCAGGACGTTGCGATACACGACTTTTTCCCCATGCTGCCACAGTTCACGCAAGCATTTGTTCAGGTGTTGGCCTTACAGGAAGGCAGTCCCACTGTTGATTGTGGCTTGAAGATAAAAGTACTTAAGGTTGAAAAATGATTTTTGAAACTTTGACACTTATATTAAAGGAGAGTTTAGCAAAGGTTTATGATCCATCCACGTGATCAATATTCTTGCATTTATAAGTTATGCTTACAATAACAGAAGATTTTGCAAAACACCCTAAAGTAAAAATGGGTGATAAAAAATGGTATATTGACAACAGCATGCTGCCATTATCAAGTATTTATAATAATAATAATAATAATAGTAATGATAATGATAATAATAATAATAATAATAATACTTGGTCATTGAAATGCAAATGTGAGAGACATGCTGATACAATGTGTGATAACGAAGGACATTTGCATCAGTTGTTACTTTAATTTTGCCTCTTACTAACAGTTACATGGCTGCTGATAAACTAGAGCGTGTATGTAAAATTAATGACATAGTACCTTAAAAAGCGGCTTGGGACCAGTTTCTCATGGAAATTACGCGGCCTGTAAAGCTTTTTGTTTGCTGTGTTTATTTCTGACCCATGATTGAAGTTTAAATAGTTTTGAAGGTAATTACAAAAACTGTTACCGGTAGTTAGAGTGATAAATTAGACTAATGGTTTGTGAACTAGGACCAGCACAACCATTTATTAGGTTTTGGTTTTAAAATTTGCCTTCTGGCTCCAGATCTAGAACTTATACAGACTTTTGTGAAATGGCATTGACACAAACCACATTGAAAATCTGTGGACACCTGTTGCAAGAAGTTCATTTTCTAACATTATTGTTCTGGTTGTTGCTGTTTTTTTGTAATCTATTTGGTTAATTTAAAAAACCCTTACCATTGAAACCTGGATTAAAACCTTTCAGGCCCTCACTACTCTGGTAAAAGAGTTTCCACAGCAAATGGCTCCACATTTGATGGGAATTTTGCCTCACATGTGGAGCACATTAACACAGAGTGCAGATCGATATGTTCACACAGTTGTCAATTGCGTTGTTGATGCTGATGATCCAGTAGATTCCGATGGTAAGAAGCAAAATTATTTCAAATTAATTAAGCGGCATCTGGCATTGTATAGTGAAAAATTAGGGATGGCAATTTATTCTTTCTCTCTACTCCGTGTAGTTACCAGAACTAAAGTCGGTCCTAGAGTAGGGTCTCACGTGCTCATAAAGTTGTTATTAAGCCTTTTGGCGTTGCCCATGAAACAAAGGTATAATACTCAAAAGAATAGACAGCTGAAAGTATTATGGACTCAGCTATGCATGGCTTAAGTGACACTATTATCTCCAGTTAGAGAATGAACTGCTGTGAAGCCTTGCAAATGGGGCACAAGTGACAAGAGTCTCTGAGGGTGTGATGTATTCGCCATTCACCCATCTCTGATAATACCAAAAAATAATACCCAGATTTTGCATATCCTTGGGGTTTTTTTATTAATTTTCTCCTTGGTATTTCAGCAGACCCAAGAGAAACTGAACACAATGCTTATGCATTTTTTTTCTTTTGTGTGGTGTCGGGGGAGGAGGGGGGGGGGAGGGGGGAGCAAACAAGATGGGAGGTGTGCAAATGGAGAATTTGCTGCACTTTTATCAACTTTGTACAAAACAGGGGTTGGGTAGAAATATCGCCATTCAATTTTTCAGATGAATGCAATAGAACTCCTGAGTCTCTCGAAAAATGTGAGTATTAGGCTAAAAAATAATTCAAGTATTATTCTGGCATTGGACCTGATGCGCCAGATATATAGTATTTTGGACTAAAAAATATGCTGGCACAAACTGTCACAGTTGTCCCTAAGTGAGTGCGCCCATCCAATTAAAGATTGGCTTATTCTGTGAAGGTTTGTCAACCATTAGTCCATTTAAGAAAAGTAAAACTGGCCTCCTAAAACCCAAGGAATTTAATCCATGCCCAGCACGTACCTATATATTAGGTACTTGTGAAAACTTTCATTGTTTTTTTTAATTTTTAGGAGAAGTGCTTGGATTTGAGAACCTTGTGATCAGTGTTTTCGAGTTCATTCATGGACTTATAGAAACCCCCGAATTGAAGGAAACGGTTAAGAAGTTTTTAGATGAAGTTATTTACTTTCTGGTGCTGTACATGCAGATAACAGAAGATCAGGTCAGAATAATTTTACTGAAGTACTGTATGACCCTATCCCCTGTTAGTCAAGAGTATGCGGGGGTCAATGCCGAGGTTGTTTGAAAAGGGAGGGGAGGGGAGGGTTCAAAGCTACAGAAAATGCAAATAGGAATGTAAGCGCCTTTCAGTCAATTGCGAATCAAAAGGAATTGTTGGTGATTGTTATGCTTTAAACTTATACGCTTTGTGATTGGGTGAAAAATCTCTCGCTAATTTCCTAACAAATCAGAAGAAACGAAAATCTATCGCAACGTGCTCGCACTTTTTCCCGCGCTTGGCAGTGGCTGCATTTGCTTCGAGATCAAATTGGCTCATTTGAATTTCCTTGCTTATTGTAATTGGCCAGTCTTATTTGGTTTTGCATTTCAATGCTTTGCAATTGGATAGAAATCTTGCCCCACAAAAGCAGTTGTGATTTGCTGTTAGTGAACTTACGCAGGACAGTAGAGGATAGAAGGTGGCAAACCTTGTGTGACAAGCGTGACAATAATTTTGTTTGAGAAAAATTTGTCACAAACCTCAACTTCCTTTAAACAGATCTTTTTGTAAAACACTAAGAAACATTGATATTTAGTGAAGATTACGACAGAACATGCAAGTAATAGCCCTGCCACGTTTGTCACACACAACCGTTTTGCCATACTCCCCTTTCTGCCGTCCTGCTGCGTAAACTCACTATTGTGAAGACTTGCTCGCAGGGGCCGGTTTTTCGCACTAGGCATCAGGTGCTCTTAGGACATGTAATTGCCGGCTTGGAGACCTGATTGGTTTACATGTATTCCAATTTCTGTGAGTGTTGTGATAGTCAGAGTTGAAAGAAGAGCCCGCCTAGAATATAACGTTACCCAGCCTTGTTTAAAGATACAGTAAAACGAGCAACAAAAACATGCAACTTGTTTTTCAAGATTGCTGCTATACGAGATGAAAAGCTGCGTTGCACTCGTTACCACCCACAAATCAAACCTGTTTTGCAGCAAAACAGGTTGTTGTAGGCTGGGAAAAGTTGTTGCAGAAAACAGAGAGAGGTTCTACTTTTTGCCTTAAAATCGGTATATCTGTGAAAGGTTTGAACCCATGAGTCATTTCATAAGTTGGTTGAGTATGATCGTCCGGGTGAACGTAGTCCTGAATAGGACCGTTGTTGTTGACAGTGTCAAAGATGTAAATCTGTACATGTTGCGCAGTTTACCGGCCCGAGGCAAACTTGTTTTGCAGCAAGTGACGTAACTATCTCCCGCGTAATTGTATCCAATCAGAAGTCAGTATTGACGGAACTCACAAAAGACTGATTTGTTGCAAGAGAGTTTAGACGTCGGTGGAAAAGCGTGCAACATCACCTTCCAACCTTTTTTTGAGCAATGTTGCAAAACAAGTTGCACGTTTTTGTTGTCCTCTTTACCGTAGCTTGAGGTTAAGACCCATCTAATAACTAGTCAGCAGTGATCACACTTGGATTCGATGTGTTATCAAGTGAGATCACATCTCATTTTTTTAAATTATAATTTTACTTTAGGTTCAAGTGTGGACATCGAACCCAAACCAATTTGTTGAAGATGAAGATGATGACACATTTTCATTCTCAGTTCGTATCGCTGCTCAAGAAGTCCTATTGGTATGTGACGTTTTGTCCCTTTAACTTGTTTTAAAAACCTTCTGTTAATGGTTTTTCTTCGTATAAGCTGCATGTCAAAAAGAGGAAGGGGCCCCTGTTCTCCTGTTTCGCGTGGAACAGGAGTATGAAGTAAAAGGGGCCGAGACTGCGTTAGAAAAATAAGGGTAACACTTGCAGTAAAAAAAAAAAACGCGAGTAAGAACCTGCATTTTTCCAAGTTAAAGGCTGTTTAGGTTCTTAAAAAGGTTTTCGTTAACTGAACAGGAAAATACATTGTAGTAAGAGTATTTAGTGGTTTTAGTTGATTCCCTATACAAAGTCTGCATACCAATACATTGCCGTTGGAGTGATAAGGCACCTATGTCTTCAAAGAAGATCCTGAATGTTGACTTATCTTATTTGCCCAAGTGTACAATATATACACTCATTTACAAAAAGGTTGACATATCGGAAATATATATATATATATATATATATATATATATATATATATACATATATACCTTTTGTTTTCATATCAAAAAGGTGATGCACGAGACACGAGATGTTTTCTCGCATCAAACGAAACCTTTTGCTGCGATTGATTAAAGTACTGTTTTGGAATAATTGATATGTTTTTAAACATAATCTTTGGCCCATCTATGAGCAGAATTCTAAGAGAAAGCCACGTGTTGGACAGGTTCACTTGCCGTTCGAACAGCAACAGTTATGCCGGCGCCATACAACTGCGACCTACGCTGGCGAATCGTAGAGCTTCGCTTTATGAAAAATAAAAGTAAACGGTCAATCACTCGACGACTAAGATTATTGATATCTACAGTTTACCGAGTATTAGAGAGATTCTGTCAATATGGCGACGTACGGCCAGGAAAAATAGGAAGGCCTGACATATCTACGATATTATCTAAAGCCCAGCTCCTTGTGTTAATGGAAGACGTGACGTTCAAAGCCCTGGGGACGAGGTTGACAAATGATACTACTTTGTTGAAAAATCAAAGTACCATAAAATATCTCCCTTAAATGCGTTTCTTCTCAAATTTCGGGTGTAAGATGATTTTTATGTGCTCTGTCAATTTTTGGCATCAGTAAGATTCCAACCACAGGCGGCTCAGACGTAGTATGTGTCACTGAATGAATATATTAATATTCACATGGACAAATTAATGCGATGAGTCATCGAAACTCCCATGGACTAAAATAGTCCAAAAGTCAAAATATAACAAAACAAAACTAAGATACCTTCAACTGAACGTATCCTTGTCTTTCCTGGCCGGTTTAAGTGGCATTTTGTTGAGTTTTGCAATTGTAGGTACTATCCACTAAAGCTTCTTTTCGCCTGTGTTCCAACTCATTGTTTAAAGGAAGCATTGGTCATGTGACCTCTTAGTGCAAGTGGCCTATTCTTCACAAGTTTTGTTTATAGGATTAAGGGAAAAGCAAGATACCGTTTTTCCCGTTGGAATGTTTTTTGGAACTTATATACGAAAAAAAAAAACAACGAGCAATTGCAATGGCTATAACTCGTATATGACAAATGAATTTGCCATTTGAGAAATTAACCCTCACGTATACAATGGTGGGGGGGAGGCACCCCTCCGAGGTTTTTTCTTATTTTTATACGGTCTAGACGATAAAACATCATCACCTGACATAATCAGTAGCTGTTTGTTTATCCCTCGCGCGCGTTTTGTCTGTTGCTATGTTCCGAGGGTATAATGAATAAAACATTTCATTACCTGTTTTGGATCATCATTTACGATGCTTTTTGTGAAAATAGAGGCAACTTCAGTCAATGCTTGGGTGAGCTCAGACTACTTTTTTGGCCCTTTCTTTCCTTCGTTTGAAAAGACTGGGTAGTCTGGTGGTAACTGTCGTGTAAACCTCTCTCCTGTAGAATTAATGAGTTTGTACAAAGTAATGGTCTTATGGAGTAGACAAACTTTCATACTTAGCTTCAATTAACCATGTATTTGACTTCCAAATTTTTCTTTTACTTTCTAAAGTAAAGTGATTTTAAACACTCTCGCCCAAATCTTGAATTCCTTTTTCTGTTTCTTGCTACTTATCATATGTGGAAGTAATCAGCCTGGTGAAAGTTGTGTATGCCTACACCGAGGCCCACATTAATACATATCTCTACCTTACTGTTTGAATTGATAATAAATAACTGTTTATTTACCAGTGCTGTTGCCCAGAGTCGATATTCGCCAAATTTCCACTGGTTGTTATGGATTTTTCGTAACCGTTCAATTATCCTTTCTAACGACTGCTCCTTTTTAGACAATTTTTTGGGGTGCTTTTTTGCTGTCGCTTCGTCAGAGTCCATCGAACTGTCTGAAGTAATTGTACATGCTGCACCTATCGAAAAAAAAAAAAAAAAATTCTCTAGAAGTCGTCTCATGTTGAAGGTGAAGGTAACATACAGAATATCGCATTGTTAAATGAATGTGAAATGCGGCAAATAAAAATTCACTCACCTTCAACGTTAGGGATAGTTCTTTTTCCTGCCCGCTCTTCCTTACGACATATGTACAGGACCAGGATGTTGTCTTTGTGGAACCCTCCACTTCCTAATGCTATTTCAAGATCGTTGTCAGACACAACTTTGAACTTTTGGTTTGAATAGCCAACATAACCTATTTCTGCTTTTGCTGCCTCACTGAAACCTAAGTGCTCTGCATACGTTTCCACAAGTTTTTGCGTAGTTTCCGCAACGCCCATAACTGGGAATTGCCCTTACCATTTTTTCGTATTCTTGAAGTATACATAATTTATTATGTAATCAATGACAAAGTATACTGCAAAAAGTATACAAAAAGTATACAAAAAGTATATTTTTTGTAGGAATTAAGTTAGTGTTGAGTATACTTGAAGTATACTTGTGAGCATACTTCAAGGGGGGGGATACTCCAAGTATACTACAACCCACCTGAAATTGGAACACTTTAAAGTATACTTTAAGTATACCTTAAAATAATAATAAATATGCTTATAGGTGTACTCGAAAATCAGTTGGCAGACAGGCTCTATGATAAGTATTCTCAGAAACCCATAAGGGGTTGAAACGTGTAACTCTCATATGTTTGCTTTATCCGATGCTTGTGACTATTCATTTTCGAAAGTACCATATTTGGAACGAGAAGAAGAGATAACTGACCAACCAAATTTCGTAAACAACGTGACGGCCGTATGAAATCTTCTAATATTATCAGTCTGATAAAAAAAAAAAATCGACAGTATTTGGTAAAATTTTACCGAGGCGAGTGCCTCGGTTCGCCTCATACTGGCTACGGCGGTGCTTGTAATGAATGTGAGAAGCATTTTAAAAGCTCAATTTAAACTTAGATGTTGTAGTTACGATCGTGTTTTGAGCTAGTTTTATGAATGAACAAACTCAAAACAATAACAGAGAAGCCGTTTCTTGAAAATTTTTGTTCAAAGTCCAAAAAGTTAATCCTCTAAAGCAATTCGGAAAACACTATCTGGATCGTGGATCCGTTCAAGCAAGTGAAATCGGCTAAGCACATGGCAAAATTCAACACAAAATCCATCTGAAATCAGGGCACATTTTGTAATTTTTCTTTAGCGCCGAAGAGAAAAATTTATAAAACGTCTATGAAACATTTAAAAATGAACAAATTCCCTTTCAAAAAACGTAATTGTCTTGGCCATAGAGTGCAAAATGTACCTGAAAATTCTGCAAAAACTTCGCTGACTTGGTTGCATTTCAAAACAGACCATGGGCTCCGCCGTGAAGATAACAAGGTTGAATTCCTCGAAGGACGATTTCTTGATGAAAAGCTTCCCTTTCTCCACAAAAAGAAAGCTGAGCAGTCTTTTGAAATTTCTCTTTCCATTTTTTGTCTTTTAACGGTGTATTTTTAACCTTAAAATATCTGCATGGTGATCGCGCAGCAGCCATTTTGTTGAAAATGGATATCCGTTACTAAGGTTTCCAAATATGGTCAAAATGAATATTCACGAACATTGAACGCGAGTTACACGTTTCAACCTCTTATGAGTTTCTGGTATACTTTTATAGTCTTCTCTGCCTGGTCTAAATTTTACCTCATTAGAGGCTTAATTTACACAGTTACTGCATGTCGCAGTCGCATTTTTTAGCTTCTTTTTATATGATCCCCTGTCCCCATCAAGTATTAATTTTCATCACAAGTCAAATCTTGCATGAACCTCACATGCTACAAACATGTCACATTTTTTAATAACAAATTGACGAAATATGCTTTATTCTTGTTAAAAATTGTAACAATGACTTGAAATTGAAGTATTCTCCAAGATACAGGATACCTTTGACAACAAATAAATTTTATATGTTTGAGTGTTATTAAAATATATTGCTTGAGAATTGTGCTGCTAAATGTTACCAGAAATACAGCCACACAAATATTGAACTTTGGTGCAATTTAATACATTTTAAAATATATTTTTATTAATCAATTTAACCGCTGTCATAGTGAAGTTTAACAAAGCCTGTGTCCTCTGCCAATGTCAAATGTAATGTTACTTACATTAGTTTGACAAACGGCTCATCTGTTGCTGAAGCTACTGTCAGTACTCAGCTGCTCTGCTCTACAGACTCTGAGCTACTCGTCTCTCCAAGTCCATTTGTTTTGCTTTGGAAGTCCCGTATCTTCCATTCCTAAAAGCCACGGCACTTGCTGTAAATACTTTTTACTAGTAAGACCCTCTTGGATTCCATTACATGAGGTGAAAAAAAGGAGGATTTGTTGGGTCACAAGTACTCCATCAACAGAGCCTATAGCCTCGCCAAAAGCGTTAAAATTCTGTGCTCAGTTCCTCGACAATAAATTCTGATTCAAATTTTAATCCAAGGTTATTTCAGTCCAAGTTTTGTGATTATTCAATATTATGCCTTACTCGGTCTGGGATCGAGCTATGAAAACACTAAACAACATGTAGGACAGTAAATACAAAAAAGGAATTTTCTGTCAATCCTGTATTAATGGACCTTAAACTGAATGTGTTCATTACAAGAACCGTGCTGCTTTGTTGTTGTTTAAAACAGTTAAGCTTAATAGCTCAACAATGAAATCATCGAAGAAAAGGATTACAAATCGATGTAGGAAAGCTTAGGAAAAAATAAAAGTCCTGGGCCGAGTTGTTCAATGCCGGGTTAAGATAACCCAGGGTTAGTGCGAGATTTGAATTCAGATTTGAAAGCTGAAAAAGCATTTCAGTTTTAATGCTTTTTGTCTACAAGTTGATGGTTGGAAGCTAGAAAAATAATAGAGAGAATTATCCTAGAAAATGTTTTTGAACACAAGAAAAAGAAACCCGGGTTAAATTTAACCCCGGGTTAGGCGCTAATCGGCCTTCGAACAACTCGGCCCTGTTCTTGTTCTCTGCGGTTCAATGGGTACACGTCATCTCTATCATTGTTGTGAGCGAGTTTGGCAGCCGCGTTCAGAAAGAAGCAGATCGGGAGAGGAAACTAAAATGTAGTTCCTTTCTAAACCTCACAAGCATCGACATCTTTTTACAAAAGAGTGAAAAAAATATAAATAAAAATAACCCATTTATCGAAAGGAAAGGACAGCACTTACCTTTTCAACCAGTCTCCCATTATTAAAATGAAATCATCGAAGAAAAGGATTACATATCGATGTAGGAAAGCTTAGGAAAAAATAAAAGTCCTGGGCCGAGTAGTTCAATGCCGGGTTAAGATAACCCAGGGTTAGTGCGAGATTTGAATTCAGATTTGAAAGCTGAAAAAGCATTTCAGTTTTAATTCTTTTTGTCTACAAGTTGATGGTTGGAAGCTAAAAAAATAATAGAGAGAATTATCCTAGAAAATGTTTTTGAACACAAGAAAAAGAAACCCGGGTTAAATTTAACCCCGGGTTAGGCGCTAATCGGCCTTCGAACAACTCGGCCCTGTTCTTGTTCTCTGCGGTTCAATGGGTACACGTCATCTCTATCATTGTTGTGAGCGAGTTTGGCAGCCGCGTTCAGAAATTCGCGCCAAAACCGTCAAAACACGGGTTCTTGGATCCAGTCTTTAATCGTCCCGTCCGAGTGCGGCCATCTTGGTTTCTGAACGTTCGGATCGATCTAGATCTTTGAGATCTTTGCGCATATGCTGATTTTTTTTTCACCGGTTAAGTGAATTAACAATATGTGAGGGACAAGCATGAGATCTGAGCTGAGGTCAGAGTAAAGGAAACTGCTTGAGCTTTGTACATGTAATGTATAGCCTTGAGTTCGCAAGTGAAGATCGAAGTCAGTCTCCGTTCATCGATATTTACCTCTCGTTATACGGAAGCAGAAGCTCAATGCCGAATGGAAGAAAAAAATTACGTTAAAGTGAGAAACCCACGGTTGTATTTTTGGTCATTTTAATTACACTTCACAATTTTTTGTGCTCTTTTTGATTTAAACTTAAGCTTCGATGCATGCAAGTAATTTAGGGACCGATCGTTTCTTATGTGTGTTTCTATCAAATTCTGTGATGTTCCTAATATCAATTTCATTTGCAGACTTGCTAATAGAATCGAGAAGGACTAAACTGAATTTGCTTTTTAATTGACATTGAAGGGAACTGATACTTTTAATTTACATCCGTTTTGGGGCGTTTTACACAATTTATTTTAAATTACAGTTACATGTAATTAATGTTTCCATTAAGAAAGAGCAGTAGCTAGTACAATGTTATGCCTTTTAATGGTCATTTATACCGCTGCAGTAGATTTGAAGTATACTTTTATATCGAGTCGTGTTTTCATGTAAAATATGATCTAAAGTGACCCACTTAAAAGGGACGAGCCTTGTTGAGAAACCCCTTAAGAGCTAATTCCCCGGA
>OZ037999.1:25469113-25471613 GCA_964035705.1 Porites rus | reverse complement strand
GGAGGCAGATTTGGCCCGAGGTGACCTCCTTCTTGGAAAAGACAGCATTTGTCGTCAACATCTAGCCGAATTTTTGAAAACATACCTCAAAATGGACCAGAATATTCGCACAGAAAGCTGGCAATAGCCAGCTTTCTGGTCACTGTGGTGCCAAAAGACATAGGGGGCTTGCTGTCCTGGTTGGTCTCATTGACAAGTTCAGTCCCTGAGCTAACTCGCCATGGGTTGGAAAGGGGCCTCCATGTCAATCCCTAGGGGGGTAGGGTGCTAAAGAAGCGTTGTACCTTCCGTTAGTCCTGGTCTGGGAGAGTCAGTGCACTGCTCATGTCTGCCTTTAGTCTGTCATGTCAAATTCTTGTAACGTTTGAGGCCCATTGGCCAATGAAAGCATTCCCCTTAAGCACGTGCTAGGCTGGGGGGGTGGAAGAAGTCGGGGGGGGGGGTGATTTAACCTTGAATTTCTCTGCTTAGAACTTGCTTAAGTCTCAAGCGTCCTCCGTCATTCAGGGCCTTTAAGCAGCTAGAGTGTATGGACAAGTCCAGAGTGTCTTTTTGATGGACTGGAATGTTTCTTTTGCTAATCAGGAGCCAAGAGGAGAGTCAACTTAAGAGAACCATGGGTAAGAGCTGAGTGTCTTGGCCATATTTACTTTAGTTGAGTCAGTTTAAGCTGTGTGGGCTGCTGGTGTCCGATGGTACGGTTTTCATAAATCCGGCTAGATGATGTCGTTGAATGCTGTCTGGAGGGGAGAAATGGGGCCAAACTGGGTCGGGAGGAGGCAGATTTGGCCCGAGGTGACCTCCTTCTTGGAAAAGACAGCATTTGTCGTCAACAATTGATGTCGTTGAATGCTGTCTGGAGGGGAGAAATGGGGCCAAACTGGGTCGGGAGGAGGCAGATTTGGCCCGAGGTGACCTCCTTCTTGGAAAAGACAGCATTTGTCGTCAACATCTAGCCGAATTTTTGAAAACATACCTCAAAATGGACCAGAATATTCGCACAGAAAGCTGGCAATAGCCAGCTTTCTGGTCACTGTGGTGCCAAAAAACATAGGGGGCTTGCTGTCCTGGTTGGTCTCATTGACAAGTTCAGTCCCTGAGCTAACTCGCCATGGGTTGGAAGTTGGAAAGGGGCCTCCATGTCAATCCCTAGGGGGGTAGGGTGCTAAAGAAGCGTTGTACCTTCCGTTAGTCCTGGTCTGGGAGAGTCAGTGCACTGCTCATGTCTGCCTTTAGTCTGTCATGTCAAATTCTTGTAACGTTTGAGGCCCATTGGCCAATGAAAGCATTCCCCTTAAGCACGTGCTAGGCTGGGGGGGTGGAGGAAGTCAGGGGGGGGGGTGATTTAACCTTGAATTTCTCTGCTTAGAACTTGCTTAAGTCTCAAGCGTCCTCCGTCATTCAGGGCCTTTAAGCAGCTAGAGTGTATGGACAAGTCCAGAGTGTCTTTTTGATGGACTGGAATGTTTCTTTTGCTAATCAGGAGCCAAGAGGAGAGTCAACTTAAGAGAACCATGGGTAAGAGCTGAGTGTCTTGGCCATATTTACTTTAGTTGAGTCAGTTTAAGCTGTGTGGGCTGCTGGGGTCCGATGGTACGGTTTTCATAAATCTGGCTAGATGATGTCGTTGAATGCTGTCTGGAGGGGAGAAATGGGGCCAAACTGGGTCGGGAGGAGGCAGATTTGGCCCGAGGTGACCTCCTTCTTGGAAAAGACAGCATTTGTCGTCAACATCTAGCCGAATTTTTGAAAACATACCTCAAAATGGACCAGAATATTCGCACAGAAAGCTGGCAATAGCCAGCTTTCTGGTCACTGTGGTGCCAAAAAACATAGGGGGCTTGCTGTCCTGGTTGGTCTCATTGACAAGTTCAGTCCCTGAGCTAACTCGCCATGGGTTGGAAAGGGGCCTCCATGTCAATCCCTAGGGGGGTAGGGTGCTAAAGAAGCGTTGTACCTTCCGTTAGTCCTGGTCTGGGAGAGTCAGTGCACTGCTCATGTCTGCCTTTAGTCTGTCATGTCAAATTCTTGTAACGTTTGAGGCCCATTGGCCAATGAAAGCATTCCCCTTAAGCACGTGCTAGGCTGGGGGGGGTGGAGGAAGTCAGGGGGGGGTGATTTAACCTTGAATTTCTCTGCTTAGAACTTGCTTAAGTCTCAAGCGTCCTCCGTCATTCAGGGCCTTTAAGCAGCTAGAGTGTATGGACAAGTCCAGAGTGTCTTTTTGATGGACTGGAATGTTTCTTTTGCTAATCAGGAGCCAAGAGGAGAGTCAACTTAAGAGAACCATGGGTAAGAGCTGAGTGTCTTGGCCATATTTACTTTAGTTGAGTCAGTTTAAGCTGTGTGGGCTGCTGGGGTCCGATGGTACGGTTTTCATAAATCCGGCTAGATATATATATATATATATTTTTTTTTTTTTTTTTTTTCTGAAATGTCAACCTTTTTGTAAACGAGTGTATATATATATATATATATATATATATATATATATATATAT
>OZ037999.1:25384060-25468913 GCA_964035705.1 Porites rus | reverse complement strand
GAGGATCCTGCATGTTGACTTATCCTACTTGCCCGAGTTTACAGTTTTTTATATATATGTATAGATTTTAGAAAATACGAACCTGTTCAAATTTAAGGCTAAACAGGTTCTTGTATAGAGGGCCTAACCGGCAAATTTTAGCCTAACAGACTTTTAAAAACCGGGTTTTTACTTGTGGTTTCTATTGCATTGATCGTGTATAATTTTCAGGCTGTTGCTGCTGATTTTAAGAATGAGAGTGCAGTTTCTTTAGTAAAAGCAGTTAACAAGCACCTTCAGGAGGCAAATGAAAGAAAGAGCAAAGGAGATGTTAATTGGTGAGAATATGAAACTGATTGTCATAAATCTACATTAATTATTTGTTCCTCAGGGTTTCTTTGCACCCATCATCGACCATCGATCGGGCGAACATAACGCCGTTGGTAACCCTGTGACACAGTAGCGGTCGGCTACGTGTTATTCCTGTGATTCGCTGGGGACCTTTATTCCATCTCTATACCTGCTTACACGACAGAATTCCTGTCCCTTTTCAGGTGGAAGATACACGAGTCCTGTATGCTCGCTATGGGATGTATTAAATCCCTTATCATTGACAAAGTCTCCAATGGTAAAGTGCCCATAGACATGACGTCATTCCTCACTCAGGTTGTGTTAGTGGATCTGCAGCTGGAATCAGGTAAGCCAGTGAGCAGTTAGTACAGCAGTGTGGAACTGAGGTCATTTTAGCTATAAACTTTTATTATCATTCGAAGCAAATTCTTCTTTCCTTTCATTGGCCGAGAGCCCACCACGTGACCTTCAAATAACTGCCTACAAACAATGGTCTGCTCATGCGAATGTCGTCCAGCTGTTTAGCTGCAAATAATATTCTGCTCATGCGTAAAAGAAACCACGCTTTTCTTGCCCCTGCGATCGCTCTTGTGTGAAGAGGATATTCATTAAAAAACAAACTCGGTGATCGAATGATAAAACAATTATTGAACTCGGTTATCGCAAAATATCGTGATTTGCCACTGTCTCGCAGATCAATTATTTGCATCCGCCTTCGGCTTTGGCAAATATTTAGCAATTATTGGACGAGGTGTGAGCAAAATATCGTGATTTGTCAGTGGCAAACAGATCAATTATTTGCCGAAGCCGAACATTCGTTCATTCATTCATTCGTTTCGAACATTTTGTAAATGGTAAACAACCTTCAATACAAATTAAACAACTTCCAAATACAAGATATTTGGCTTTCTTATGCTGTACTTTAATAATAATGGCGACCTTTTCTAACGCTACATCGCCCCCAATGAAATGAATGGGCGTTCTTTCGAACATCGTTCCGGTTAATGCAACTCCCTCAATACGCCAGATCAAGGTGGATTTTCGTGGAGTTGAATTCTTTGGGACCGCACACAAGTTAAGATAGAGAAAGAATAATATTCGTCGTCGTGTGGTTAGTCCTCCACAAAACTTCTCATTACAAAATAGGAAGCTTTAGCAACGGCGACGGCAGCCAAATCGTCACTATTAAAAACACTTTGCTTTTTTCAAACTTTGTCGCGTTTATTATTACTCGCTTAAAATACCAAATGTAGGTAAATGTTACTGGAACTGAATTCTAGGGGAACGAACCCAAGGTTAAGACGAAAAAGAAAACTTCGTCGTCTTGTGTTTACGTCCTCTATAAATCGTCGCTCGTGAGAATTTCATGCCGTAGTCGTGCAGTGCAGTGACGGCAAAGAAATGTACAGAAAAGTGTGCTGCACGTGCAAAGTTGTTGTTTTGCTAATTTAAGCGTATTGCTTTTTTGACGTTCTCGTTGCCGTCGCTGTCGTCACATCTTAAACTCCCTAACATGTCCTTAATGTCACGTCCCAGTCGTGCAGAGAAAACCAAAGAAATGTACCAAAAAGTGTGATACACGTGCAGAGTTGTTATTGTTCCTGAATGAAACTTATTCCTTTTTTTTTTTTAAGTTCTCGTGGCCGTGGCCGTGGTTGTGTTTAAACTCCCTATAAAAGCGTGAACGGCCCACCTTACTAAAAATTCCCGGATCCCCTTTTGACTACCGAGCTTTCTTTCTTGCTGTCATTTGGAAGTACGAGTAAATTTCTTATGCAGATTTGTTCTGGTCCTTTCAGTGTCGCCATTTCTAATCGGTCAAGCTTTGTGGGTAGCAAGTCGTTTCACTCCTCTCATGACTCAACAACTTCTAGCAAGGTGAGTGGAGTGCATTGGGTTCCCTCCAGGGGTACTGAACAGAATTTTATGCGGGGAGTCTCCGCCCCGAGATTTAACCCCTTATATTACCCATTTACATACCATGTTTGACAGAAAAAGTTACCCCTTTTGTATACCTTTTGTTGCACGTGCAGCACACTTTTTATGTTGCCACATACTTATGTGCTTTAGGTGATGTTACACGAGACGATTTTAGCGTGCCAACGTTGTTGCGGCGTTGTTTCAAATGGTTACAACATTATTCCAACATTGCAACACTGTGCTGCGCTTAAAATCGTCGTTGCGAATCGTCCCGTGTAACATCAACTTTTTTCCCTTTTAAATATGAATAAGTCGATAAACCAGAAAGTTTTCTAGTTTTTTTTTTCACAGCGTCTGTTAGCCCTTTTAGGTCCTGTCACAGGCCACAATAACAGATTTCCCTACCCTTTCATATACCTGAAGCCTGAAAAGGGTACCCTTACGGGCGGAGCCTCCCCGTATAGGCCATTCTAGGGAGTATGCCCTATGCCCCCTTCAGATATGCCCCTTCCTCCTGTTGCTTCGCTTCCCAACTTTTCTTTTACTCAAAAAATTCACCTATACCACGAAAAAAATACAAATGGACGTAGCCGGTGTACCGCCGGCCCCTCCCCTCAGAAAAACAGAGGGAGCGGGGGGCGCTTCATAGTCTAAAACGAAAGTATAAGCAAGGCTTTATCGCCCTTGTCCTTGCTTTCCTAAATTTTTGCTGAGCGCGAGATGTAAACTACAAACTGTCGAAAGAAACGCGTTTTATTGACAAAATCATCACTCTCCAGTTTTACCCATTCTTACTTCTATCTGGCTTTACTATATTCCTCTTGTTTTCGTCTTCAGTCTGAAGTAATTATTTTGATGTTTTAGTCCACTTTGTGATTTTTTGGTAGTTGCCTAAATTGCCAAAAACTTGCACGACCACGCCCCTTTAACACTCGAAACAACAGCTCTTGAATTTGCTGTTCAGATAACCTTATCAAACTTTCTCTTTGAAACAAATTTTCGCTTACTGGAGAGTCCCCTCTTCTTTGTTTTCATGTCAGTTTTATTGAAGCATCGGTGACGGGCCTTCAATCCTCGCAAGTCCCTGCAATCAGAATATCGGCTGTCCGAGCTGTATACGAGTAAGTGAGTACCGTAAGTGGTAGGTCTGTGCTTTTAGACAAGTGAGTCTTTGTGGATTAGGATTTTCTAAAGTAAGGATAAAGTAGAACTTTACTTTAGAAATGTTTTGTAAAGGGACTGAATTGTCACAACGGGTTTTTATAGAAAAGAAAATACTGAACATTTCAAATCGAAAGTTGAAAGTTGAATCGTCTTTTGTAAATAGAGTTATCTTTGAGACTTTAACTATGATTTAATATGATGATGATGATGATGATGACGATGACGATGACGATGACGATGACGATGATGATGACGATGATGATGATAATGATGACGATGGTGATGATGATGATGATGATGGTGATGACGATGATGACGAATACGACGACAAGAGTTATCCGAGTGCGAGTTAACCGAGTTTTAAAAATGACTGAAAAGTGGGGTTAAATCCAAGAGGAATGAAATGAAAGCAGGAGTTAGCGGGATTCTACTGAATGTTTGCTTCTTGATTGCAGATTTTGTGCACATCTAAAGGTCTCAGAAAACACTCAGATTCTTGGTCCATTTCTGCCCAAGATCATGGATGGTTTACTCACCTTGGCAACACAGTCAACTGATGACGTTCTCGCGCTGGTTTTAGAATCTCTTAGGATTGTTATGTCGGTGAGTGTTGTTCTTCGCTTGTCAAGGGACGAGAGAAGCGGGAAACGGATAGACTGGGTATACTATTCGGGTTGTCTAGCAGGTGCGAATCGACAGCGGTTTCCACCGTTTTACGGAAATTGGTCAGATTTTTCATAATAAATATATTTTTAATTAAACAAAAAAGTTTCCAAGATGAAATCTGTCCAATGGTTTTACAGACAGTAAATATCCTGTCTGAATGACTCAGAGGACTTCTGGGCGATGTAATCCCAAAACATTTTCCGGGGAAGCAACAAAAAGTTGTCGATACCCCCCACCCTTGCACCTTTACCTTCACACGTTCACAGTCCAGTCTAAAGTAAAGCCTTGACAACATTATTAATCACAAACGACGAACACTTCATGTACAGTACAGTGACCAAATCACAGTACAAATTGTTTACACTCAAATCTCAATGTCAGTCAATCATTCCTCTTATCCAACATAGGGACGTAAGAACAATAACCCTAGTCTTGTTCAGTCTTTCTTTCTTTTTGCTACTTGCACTGCGTTTCGCTAAATTAACTGAGTCGTCCTTAAAAATGAGGGCTCTTCTTCATTAATCTCCCTGCCCGCTACATCAAACGTATTGAGAAAACTGTTTTCTGTGGTTTGTCTGCAGGTTAATAAGGAATTTACAACGTCTTGTGAAGCAAGAATAACACCGTTAACCATAGCGCTTTTTATCAAGTATGCCCATGGTTAGTGTTTACAAGCAAGAATTGTATTTAGAGCTTAATGGTGCTTAGCCTGCGAGCAAGCTCTTCATTTGGTCAGAAGTCACGCGCGGCACGCGAGAGGCGACACGAGAGTGTGCGAGAGGGGAAAGAAAGGAGAGCCGCCTCTCGCGACTCCTCGCGTAGCTCGCGTCGCTCACGAGTCGAAATGGAGAGCTCGCTCGCAGAATAAATGGTGTAGAACGTCGGTGACTTAAGGCCTGTTCTTGTTTCGCTTGTTTCCCCTTTTAGATGTTGCTCTTATACCGTTAATAGAAGACTTGTTTAAGGAACTTGCAATGATTGAATCTTGCAATAAGGTAAGGTGTTTGCGGCAATATTAGCCTCTGTTGAGGTACTAGAATGTGTGGAACTAGTTGAATCACTACCAACAACTTTTAGTTAGGAAAATATATCGGACATTTCACAGTTCCAAACCCTTTACTGTGAAAATGACTTTTATTTGCATGAGTATCAAAAAAATCGTTTTTATATCAAAGGCCTCGTACCTGCCCTCGTTTTGAAGCAGAGCCTTGAAGCAATTCCTCTGCTTGTATTCTATCGCAAATCCTCTTCTCTGATTGGCTGAAGTAAATGACACCTTTCAGCTCATAGTGGTAAGTAGAGACAAGTCATATCTAAATAAAAGTCACTAGAAAGGGCTCTTAATTATACGTTCAATAGAGTAGTAAGAGTAGTAGAATTTTAAGGCAATTAGAAAGTTCAATCTTGATTGTATTTGCTTGAAAAACTGAGTCGTGAACTATCTTTGTATTGAAGTCACACGTTCGCCTTTTACAACAACGCTCTGATAGGCATTTTTTCAACGAGATGATAAAAAGAGAATGGAGTTTAAACGTTTCGTCGCTTCTAGTGCCTTGCGAGAGCGTCACTTCAGCCCTAGCCTGCGAGCAAGCTTTCCCATTTGGGCGAGTAAAACGAGTCTCGCGAGAACGCGCGAGCAAGCGGCGAAGCCGCGAGGGGCACGCGAGGCTCGCTTCGCTTGCCCAAATAGGAGAGCTTGCTCGTAGGCTACTTCAACTAATGAATGATTTGCGCTTGTCAACGTCTCTTTTCAGCTTTTAATGGAGAGGTTTCTTCCCACATTAGTCAGTATATTCCAAGCACCACCAGAAAAGACCCCTCTGGGAATAAACGCTGTGAGTATTTCAGTACTTGATAGAGCGGTTTTCATTTGAGTGTCGAAAAGTAATTGGTTTTGCACTTTCTACACGATGCGATTGGCTTAAAAGATTCGCGCCACCTTTTCATCCAATCAGAAGTAAAACCAAAGCCAATTGTGACGCGCTCGCATGCATTTTCCCGCGCTTTACGTCAGCCACATGTAATTACTTCGAGTTTTGATTGGTTCAATGTATTGTCTGTGTCCTATGTGATTGGCCAGAGTAATTACTTTGGTTTTGGTTTTACGACACTCAAACGAAAACCACTCTAACACGTAGGAGCCAAAGGCCCAAACGGTCGGAGCTTATACCGGTTTCCGTAGCATGGAGCATGCCTAGGAGTATTGCTACTTCCCCCTGGACGGGATGCTAGTCCATCACAGGGTTACCCTCCAGCAGTATGTCGCCGGTACCCATTTATACACCTGGGCGAAAAGAGACAAAGTGGAGTAAAGTTCCTTGTCTAAGGAAACAACGCGACGGGCGAGGCTTGAACCCCGGACCTCCAGATCCAGTTTTCGAGGTGTTAACCGCTCGGCCATAGACGCCTCCTTGATAAGGCGTAATATCAAAGAAGTACCGGAAAGCCGAAATGGGGCTTGGGTGTGCAAAATTGGAGGAGACTACAACAGATTTCATTTCATACCCTAGAAAAGTTGGCACGAATCATTTTTGTTATGCGGCTGTAGGAGATCATAATTAGAAATAACGATTTTTTCACCCCTTTAGGAGCGTCTGGTAAACTTACAATGCGTTATCTGAAAAGGAAAAAGATAGATCTGATAGGTTCTACAAATTTGATCGAATTACAGAGTTCGTTGTAGGGGACACCTTCAAACTGACGACAAAATTAGTTGAGACACTTTGCTTTAAAGGGCCTTCCTGAAATTTTGCCGTGACTTCAAAAGGGGAAAATAAAGCTTTCCCTCCCCTGCCCCCTCCATGCAATGTTGTGTCACTGTTCGAACTATCTGTAGGAAACAACGAACAACCCAACTTTGAATGGAGAGAATAGGAGAGGGGTGTGGATTGTTTTGTTCTCCGGAGTTACCCCATTTGCCGAAAATGTATCAATAATGTTATCGCCCGTTGTAGCTTCGAGGCTGCGCATACCTTTATGGAATTTCGTCCTTTTGTCCGTTACAAGTATAACCAGTTTTTTATTTAAGCTTAGTGATTACATTTCTGCGTTATAGCAGCGTAAAGTGGGTTTATATGAAAGCAAGCCGGAGAAAACAGTCGACATATCGCGACGCCAAAGCACATTTCCCCGAGAAATGACGTCTGAGAAACCATCGCAGAATTTTCATGCTGATGACCTGTCACTCTCCTGATTGGTCATGCCGCTGCGCGGGAAATCTGCTTCAACCAATCAGAAGTACTACTCTTCTCTGGGTAGTAACCTGTCATCACTTCTGCTGTCGTTTCCTAAGAAGTCATTTCGCGTAAAAACCAGTGACGTCGACGTGAAATGTCGGATGTTTCTCAGTCAATTTGAAAGCAAGAAGGCTGCAAATCGTTGCACAACTGAAAATGTGTATTTCACGGGTATATGTTTTGTTTTTTGTCTTATCTGAACACTCGTTTTTGTCCTATAGATCTGTATGGACATTCTCGGCTACATCATCCAGTGTACTCAACCTCCTCTCTCTGAACCACTCTTAAACACCGTATTTCCAGTAGTGATAAACACGATTCTCGCCTCAGATGATAACGCACTCTTGCAGGTATATTTTATTTCATTCCAGACTGTTAAGGGCCAGTTATTTAAACGTAGTTTAGACAATGTTTAACAAAAAAGCGTTCTAAGCCATTTTCAATTTGCCCGACGGTTTCATCTACACACCATTTATAGTGAACAGTTTTACGAAAGCATACAGAGTAGACAAGAAAAGTAGTATATATCTTCGTAAAATAACCCACTAAGGAAGAGATCTTGAGGGCCAAAGATTTGTTAAACAGCAGCTTAAGTTAGTTTAAATAATCGACTCTTATAGTTTTTAACTTTTCAGGAGGCGCCTTTAAGGACAATTTTACTTTTGTCAATACTTCGTTAATGATGATGATGATGATGATGATGGTTAACATATAAATTACACACACCATGTAATCAACCCACTTATTCTTAAGGTAACCGTGCAGAGCGAAGTTGTAAGAATGGGCGATTGCATTCGGTATCCTTACCCCCGGTTGAAGACTAAACTTTTCTTCTAACCCTTGACGAATCCCATAAAATTGCATTCAGAAAATATGGGTCTTCCCCCGAAGAATATCGATTTACCCCTGGAGAATTTCGTGAAAAAGATGATTTTCCTTGTTCACCACTGAAGAATTCCATATTTTTTGTTTCTACCCCAAACGGGATCCTCCATAAACTTACCCCCGAAGAATTCCATTGGTCTTCAACCAGGGGGCGCGGGGCGGGGGTGTGTGGCGGGGGAGGGAGCGTACAGCGTGCAAAGAAAGTAGTGTCCGATAGCCCGGGGCTAGTCGGGCTAGTGAATTCTGTTCTTAACTTGCCCGACGGGCAAGTGAAGTATCTTGAGGAATTAAACTTACAGAAAAACTGTGAAATCAATTCTGCTCATCAAAAAAATTGGGGGGCTAGTTGAAATGACGTTTTGGGTTAGTAAATACTAGCTTCAGCTTGCCCGAATGGCAAGCTGTAAAAATAACTTTGTTTGCACCCTGGCGGGTATTAAATGCAATAGCCCAATGATAGTTTCAGCGAGAAATCTGTCGCAGTTTGCCGCTTGCGAATCATTTATTCCAATGTGGTATTTCATTGATAATTTTTTGTGTTTTTGTTCGTTTCTTGTTTTTATGAAAGAGTGGTGGTCAATGCCTGCGAGCGTTTGTCTACGTTTCTCCTGAACAAATTATTGCTTGGTGAGTAGCTTTGCTAATGCTTCCTTAGTTCTTTGTTATGGACTGTTTAAGTTTGTGGGGAGAGTGGCCGAGTCTTGGTCAGCGCTTCGTACTCGCAATAAGGCGCCGGATAACGAGTTCGAAAAGTTTATGTGTGAGAAGTGCTAGAAAAACTGCTCGATTTTTTACAATGTATAAACTAAGCGTGCGTTACAAGACGATATTTTACAATGACAAAACTAAGTTTGGTGACCAGGTGCGCTCAGAGACGGCGTTCATTGAGTTCAACAAAGAGTTGTAAGCATACCCACATAAAGTACGCACGATTTTCGGCATTCAATACTCTGGTTCTGTTCGGTAGGATTCGGAAGAAGTTCGGATTTATGATCCTGCCGCCACCCAGCGGCAAATGGCGCAGGCGCTGTAGAGTCCGATTGTAAGTTTGTTGCTTATGCTCGTTCCCATATCTCACTGGCGTCTGTCTACTTTAGTTTTAGCGTGGATATTTGGGAACGAGATTAGTTTATGGCGGAATGATGAAGAAGAGCGCTTGATAGACTTATACCAGGGCGTAAATCACCACATTGCTTACCATATTAGCTCAACACGTGTCTTTTTTTTAAAAAATTCTTATTTTCTCATAATTTCTTTCAGGCACGACGCTCAAGGTAACAGCGCCATTTCTTACATTGTCCGAGCTACGTCACATCTTCTAGATCCCAGGGGTTCGGAGTTCTCAGCATCGTTTGTCGGTAGACTTGTGACTACGCTTATTAAGAAGGTCAGTGAAACCATTATTTATCTTGGAACCTAGGCACTGTTGCATAAAGCAACTAAAGATTAAGTGCGCGGAATTTTCTGCGACGATTTCCTTTCTTCCACGAAATTACAGATAACTCGGCTAAAGGTGGATTAGCTGATAGGATGATATTTACAACAAATCATCAACCAGTGGATTAAACAGCAGACAAACAAAAACTCCTTCGGAACACAGGGGAAAGTTGAAATTGCATAAATTGCTGTTACAATTGCGACGATTATATCCTCTTTTATGTAATGGCCGCCGTTCGTTAAGAAATGAAATCTCTAGTGGGGTTCCTCAGGGTTCTATCCTCGGACCTCTATTTTTCTTACTGTACATTCAATGCTTCTAATCTATTATGCCTGATACTGTTCGCCGACGATACCAATGTATTCATGTCACATAAAGATCCGAACTGTCTTTTAGATATGTTAAACTTGGAGATGGACAAACTGTCAATCTGGTTTAAAGCAAACAAGCTTTCTCTGAATCTTAATAAGACTAAATTTATGGTCTTCAAACCAAGACAAAAACGTACAATTTGTAATATTCAAATAAGTATAAAAACGTTTAGCAAAGATCGTTCAATAAATCTTCCGCAGTTCAAAACATAAGTCATTTCATATATTTCCATTCAAATAAAAAAACTGAGCCTTTACTATGTTCTTTTGGGACAGGTTGGTAGTAATCTTGGAGAAAACCTTGATCTGTTGCTTAGAGGGGTCCTCAGCAAACTACAAAAAGCCGAAACCTTGAGCATAATTCAGGTAACTGTGTACACTCTGGCTTGCCGCGACTATCTTTTCGCTACTCGCAGGCCAGTCTTGTGCTAACTACGTAAAAATGAAGTGTAAATAAAGCTTATCGGTTAACCGACAATAGATGGTTTTCACAGTGGCGTCACCAAATTGTAAAGTCAAAATAGCGAGGTTTTACGAATTCTTATTTACACTAGGTTAAAGATAAACAAAAAGTAAATCTTTGTACAAGTTCCCATTCCCTTAACATGTTTCATTTCGAAAATACAGCAATTTGAACTTCCGAGTTTTCTCAGTGCGTGACACCAAAATAGGAATGCTGTCTCGTTGAAAAAAAGTCCCTCCTCTTGATTTTCAGCAGTATAACCATTTCAAGTATTTGAAGATATGTTTATTCGCACGTATGCTAGTTCTCGAGTGAAAAAGAACGAGCTATTATAGAAATAGTGAACTTCACATGTTTTTTTTGATTTCCTGCGGCCATATTGGTGTACCAAAACGGTGCACCAATATGGCGTCTCCATACAAATCTCTACAAAGGTGCGTGAAACGTTTCGGCAAATAACTCAGAAACTGTAGGCCACAAAGACCTGAGACTTGGACAAATTGTTTATATATTAGTCTTTTATAACATTTCATTTTCTTGGCTTCTTCCACTGGACGGTTTCCAATTTATTTTTTCGTTGCGTGACAGTGAAAACGATATATAAGTGATGTTTAATGTCATTTATTAGACGCTAATTAAAAGCACTAAACGCCAAAGTGTTGAACCAACAACATACTCGACTCAGCACTGGGATTCGAGGCCGAGCCACGCGTGTGGAAGGCGACTTTCTCACCACTGGGTCATCTTTGCTCCCCCATTGTTTTCTGTTATAAAAGCAGTAACTGTCTCCTCCGCAGAGACCCCCTTGTGCTGTGGGGAGGCTGGGGAGAAAAAAGAAAGCGGGCGGGGCACGATGGGAAGGGGAAAGAAAGAAGAGAGGCCTCCGCGCCTTTTCCCTCTTCCCATCGTCCCCTGCGCTCTTTTTATTTTTCGATTATTGCTATTTTTATGGGAGTACCCAATGGGAGCCTCTACGGAGGAGAGAGAAGCAGTAATAGGTTCGATGTCAATAGGAAGTTTACTCGAGACTTCCTTGCAATCAGATTTTTCTCGCCATTTTCGACATGAGTTACCACGTTTAAGAAAAACAGCCGTTTCATTTTGTCTTTTATGCCAATGATGCGGGAAAATGAAAACGAGTTAACAAAAGGAGCAAGGCAGTCAGGGAGAATTAGTGCAGGATATGGCGAAGGACCCAGAGACTCAGGACCCTTGCGACATTTCTGGTCTTTCCAATTGCCATGTCTTCAATTGGCGCGAGAACGAGGGTGCCTCTAAGTTTGCTTGCACGTCACATGACGCATGATGAATGATTTGATTGGACTATGGAGTCATGAACAACCAACCAGTTTCTGAAGCCTAACGCTTCTTCCCTTCTTATTTCACAGTCGCTCGTGCTTTCCTTTCTCCATCTGATGAACACTCAGCTTCAGATGACCCTGGATTTCTTAAGCAGCGTTCCTGACCCGACGGGAAAATCCGCTCTGGAATATGTCATCAAAATTTGGTGCGCGAGACAACCAGAGTTCTTTGGAGTGTACGACAGTAAAGTGAGGTAAATGATGGATTATGTGTTAAGCCTGGCTCACACGTGCGACGCAAATGTAAACGCAAAAGCTAGAAAATACACGTGTGAACTACATCAACGCAAATGTAAACACAAACGCAAGCGCCAAAGCAAGAAATGGAAGAAGTTTCATTTTCGTGCGCTTTCATTTGCGCTTGCGTTTGCATTTCACACGTGTGAACCTCGGCAACGCAAAGGCAAGTATAATAAAAAAACAGGCTCTATCGGTTCCATGCCACCACGGCGCATTGAAGTTGAAACCAAGATGGCTTCTTCCATTTTAGACGAGAAATTGGCAGATAGTATAAGGAAATATCCGGCGCTTTATGATGAACGTTGTTCAGATAAATTAGAGGAAACTCTTGCCTGAAAATATGTGGCAAAAGAACCAAGGGACCAAAAAACCGTTTGTTTAACGATAGAAAATATAAACAGCAAATACAATCAGATTTAATACAAAAATGGATTTCAAACAGTTTACAGTATAGGCGTACATTTTCTGTTGCATTGAATAGGTACCTTTTTCGTCCCTTAAGCACTCTATGTTGGAAAACCACGAACAGTAGACTTACTGCGGCCAAAGCTTCACTCTCGACTACCATCTTGGGGAAAGTTTGACTGTCCTTGACCGCGCCTGCGTATCTTGCCTACGTTGCGTTTGCGTTCGACGTTGTGAACGTCGTTTGCTCTTGCATTTGCAGACTGTTTGCAGGCTGTTCACACGTCGTGCCCGAGTACAATACCCACTGGACAGTAATGTGAACACACCCTTTTTATTATCCACACCATAATTGGGGTACGTCATCAGAGTCCGAGTACAAAGTCGAGACCTTGTACACCGGCACTTAACCTTTTAAAACCTAAGATCAAAATCTGAATTCTCACTTGTTGCCCCCAATTTTATTTCCTACCCTAAAGGAGTAGTGGGGAGAGGTTGATAAAATATCAAGCAAATTCATCTTGTGTGATCATGTCCGTAATTCTCATGACCGCTCTGTTTTACAAAGCATTAATAATTTATTACAAGGAGAAATTTGATGCTGATCACTCTTAGGGCTTGAAGGGTTAAGTGGGCACTGGGTTCAGTTCGAGCGCTACAGGTCTCGTTCCTCACGTATCTGTATTTTTTAACTAGATTGTTAAGCAACCCCGTTTTTTCCCTTCTTTCCTGCCCAAGCGGTGCAGTAGTGTTATAAAATTTAAAACGCCAACTGAAGACATTTGTGGGTGATCATGTTTTGTTCCCCCGTCATTTCCAACTCTCCATTTAGACCCTTTTGGACTGCATCTTTCCATTTAGTTTAAGAAATAACTCTTGTCCTCGTCTTCTTTTTTTTACGACGTTTTTTAAATGAACGATTATAAAGGAAGCTTAGCCTCTTCTGCCTGTTTCCTTCTTCCTCCACAGCACAATGGCACTTTGTAACGTTCTACAATTCTTTGTCAACACCGGCGATAAGAGACTTTCTAGTATCATAGTCAAAGGCGAGAGGATTTTTCAGCCAGACGAAGGTAACGGTAGAGAAGAAGATTATCATCGTATTTCTGGCAAACGAGAACATGCGGGCGTGTTTTCCGGGCGAAAAAACTTTCATTTTTCCTTCACCCGCCGTCTTTGTTTTTAAAAGTAGAGGAAGATTGGGGAGACTAGATAGTAAGGCGGGCTTGAAGGCAAAGATCACGTGAGGGGAGGTCAAAGGTCATGTGACTGCCTGCTACATACTGGCGTATTTTGCGGACGGAACAACGCTCCATATTTCCTGCAGTCGCCATTTTTTATTTTGAAACCAAAGATCAACAGGGTGGAGATAAGGACAAAGTGGTGTGGGGTGGGAAGGGGAAGTTTTTCACCCTCCCCCGTCCACTTTCCCGTTCCCTTCCCTGCCTCCTGTGACTTGTGCACAAGAACGACGTGAGCGAATTCTAGTGCTGCCCCATAGGCTAAAGGACAGGCTTAGGGATATTTTAATGTCAAGTCACGCACCCCTTCGATTAGAATTCTATGTACAGTTGAACCTGTCCAAGACGGCCACCTTGGAGACAGAAATAAGTGGCCGTTGTAGAGAGGTTTAAACAAGAATCAATGTATGGACTGTCCGCCAAACAAGTGGCCATTGTAGAGAGGTGGCGGTTACTGGAGGTTCGACTGCACTTAAAACAAGTTTCTGACCATGGTCATGATAATAAACTTAAGATAATAAAATTCAGTCTGACTTTTTTAACCTCCTTCTTTCTTACTTTATTGACAGGAATACGCACCAGATCCAGGACAGCTAAAGGTATTCTGAATTTTCGTCCAGTAAACTCTAGCCACGAATAATATTTCGAGCCACCATCCTTGGTAAAACTGTTGCGTTTCTGTCACTGTGCTATAGCGGTTTTTTACCTCTTCGCATTGGAGACACGAAACTCTGAACGAGATCGTTAACACGGGCAATTTCTTGTGTCATTTTTTTCTGCGATTCTGTGGCGTTTTTAAGGTGGTTTCGTGTGTTTTTCAAATCTTTATGCTGCAGTTATCATATGCGGCATCTGATGAGCGCAAACAGGCCATTGGGGAGTTCAAGCAGCGACGTTTTTGAGCGACGTACGTCAACCGGAAGTGAGCTTTTTTGTCTTTTAATATGCCTTGGCGTAACCAAATTTGTATTGCTAAGTGTCTTTACTCCTGTAGAGACGATTTGCCTAAGAATTTGTTCAAAATGACGGCCGAAGAGTTCAAAAAGTCCTCTTCCGCTTGACGAACGTCTCTCAAAAACGTCGTTGCTTAAACTCCCTCACCGACATTGAGTACAATTTCCAGAATTCATTTCGTTTTTGCTTTCTTAAATGATTTCTCACTCCCGCTGAGGTTAAAAAAATAATAGCTTTCATTTGCACAAAAAAGCAACTAACTAAAGAATGCTGGTAGTTGTAGTAAAATGACGTCATCTTGCAATCGACCTATTGTTCACAGCAACCGAAGCATGGGGGTCCTGTGGCAAAGTCCCAACCCTTACTTATGGCTTCTTCTTTTATCACTTTAGCGCCTGAACAGTGGACGATGATTCCCGTTCCGGTGAAGCTCTTTAAATTGATCATCAATGAACTAGGCACGCTTTTGGAGGGCGCCATGACAGGCCGTGAACACGAGGATGGAGACTCGGACGATGTAAGCATGCAAGCTCCTTCAATTAAAACTCTTTAAAGCACTTTTGTGGTGTCAATGTATCTAGCACTAAAGTACTAATATAAAAAGGACACTATTTTTACGTCTATTGCTATAGACGGGACCGCCATTTTGCGTGCTTATCGGAGCCACGCGGAGGTCTAGCCGTTTGCAGGGCAAAAGCAGTACCTTCATTTCTCAGTGACCCTGCAGTCAAAGCGCTCTACTGACTGAGCTAATCCTGCTGCAAACTAACTTATGCACCTAAGTATACTAACCACTGTACCTTTTTAGTTGTAGCAGTACGGTTTACCGACTTAAACATTCTGATCAGGAGCCTTAAGTCTTCGCGATGGCCAATTTCTCGGCTGCTTCTCTTGCATTTATTGAAGAACATACCTGGCATTGTGTTTTGCATTTTCCTCCTCAGCCACAAGTTCATGTGACGAGATTCTCATTTAGGCTTGAATTCAAGCTTGTCCTTTGGGCAAGCAGCTCTCTTGCCCAGAGCCGCTTCTTGCTCGTCTGGGCAACGACGTTTTTGAGCGACGCAAGTCAACTGGAAGTGGACTTTTTGAACTCTTCGGCCGTGATTTTGATCAAATTCTTAGGCAAATCGTCTCTACAAGAGTAAAGACACTTAGGGTACAAATTTGGTAGCACCAAGGCATATCAAAAGACAAAAATGCTCACTTCCGGTTGACGCGCGTCGCTCAAAACGTCACTGCTTAAACTCCCTGATGATTTTGTAAGATGATGACTTGCCTGGACCCTTGCCGACTGGGCAAGTGAGCGGAGTACTGTACAGGAATTTTTGGCGCCCTTTTTTTTGGTAGATTCCGCCAGGATGTTTTAGTATTAAGTTTTAAGACCCCAGCGTGATAGAACGCATGCCCAGTAACAAAATTGATTTGTTTTGTCACCAGGGAGAGGATGGTTGGGAAGACGTGGACGATGACGAGGCGGAAGGTATTGAGGTATCTGGTGGTTCACCATTCGCTCCTGCTTCAGAATACTTCGGTGAGACATTTATTATTAAAACCAAGGGAAAAAATCCTGCAATCTGCGCTGATATATCTGTGACCGTCAATTGCGTTAAAAACCGCGTGTAAGAACCCGCATTTTCCCAACGGGATCAAGGCAAATGTTCCTGAATAGAGGTTTGGCTTGGGCTCGTTAACAATTAACCAACAAAGACATTTAAAAAAATCATCATAAACTTAACTGGGCGACATCATATGTTGAATTCACACAAGTGCACTACATCGATAGTTCAGTTTGTGAAAGCTGCTATGATCGTAATTAGTGTACACTTAAAGATATCAACCCTCCCTGTTGTCAGTCATGTTTTGACTACTAAGGTGTCCCTTGAATGGAGGTTAAACCTAGGTTTTTGGACCTAGAAAACGTGTCCCTTTCCCCTGAATAGATTTGTCCATTCAATAGAGGTTACAGATACAAAGATTACGTGGACGTTTTGGATCAATTTAGGTTTCAGGGAAAATACCCACCAACCCCTCCCCTAAGCCATCATTTTCCCTAAGTGAGAGGCAAGTGTTAATATTAGTTCAGGGGAGGGGTAGGTGGGGAGTTTCCCAGAAACCGAAATTTGTGTCCCCTAAATAGAGGTGTCCTTTGAATAGAGGTGTCTCAAAGGAGAAGTTCCACTGTATTCAGCGTATTTTATTTATTCCTTACATAAAATCTGCATACCAAATTAGTAGTTATGTAAAAATGACTATAAAAAGGACTGAAGCACTGGCCACATGAATTTTTAACGCTTATTGCCCAAGTTAGTGAAAATTTTTTTTTGAAGACTTTCAGAAAATAAGAACCTGTTTCAAATTTTAGGCTAAAAGGGTTCTTGTATAGACAAACTTTAGCCTAACACTGGGTTTAAAAACCAGGTTCTTACTCGTGGGTTTTTACTGTATCTCCTGTAGAGAGGAGAAGTCGTTACGTCACGTTGCCATGGTAGCAAAATATTTGGATATCAATAAACCGAAAATGCACTTAAAAAGTAAATTCGCACGGTTTTAAACTCCATCGGTCTTATTCAGTTTCATTTAATTTGTGAAGTGTTGGCGAAATTTCCTGGGGTTGAATCGGAAGGAACGTATTTAAGTTAAGAAAAAGAAAAAGAAAATTGTTGTGTTGTGTTAACCTACTCCATAAAGCGGGCGCGTGAAATTAGGAAGTTTCCTGTCGCAGTCGTGTAAAGGCGGCTAAGAAATGTACAAAAAAAGCGTGATGCACGTGCAAAGTTGTTGTTTTGCTAATATAAACTTATTGCTTTGTAACTGTTCTCGTTGCCGTCGCCGTCGTCGTTACTTAAACTCCCCATTGTTGTGATTCAGAAATTTTGCTACATGGTAACGTGACGTCACACTTCTCCATTCTATTGGTTTGTAAATTTAGTGTGGACTCATAAGGCGATTTGTTGCTGTTTAGGGTTTGATATGGATGATATAGGAGATGAAGATGAAGTTGACCCAGAGATAAAGAATGATCCTATCTATATCCTGGATTTACAGGTATGTTAAGCTTGTTGACCTTAAAAACTAACTACAACTTACCTATTAGCAGAATCCGAGAGAAAGTAGTGAATTTTATCAGTCGTTTGGATCTGATTGGGGGGAGCTTAAAAGAGGATTTACGGTAGTTCCATCACTATTTTCAAAACAAATTCTTGCAGAAAAAAAAATGGTCAGATCTGTGAAGTAAAATGTGAAGAAGCCATCTTCCGAAAATCGTGGGTGAAGTGAATGAAAAAACTCGTAACAAGAGTCTGAGATGAACAGAATACTTATGAGTTACCAAGAGAGTACTTACTCATAGAAATTTTGGCCACCTGGACTAGACTCTAGACTAGACGTGACTGGATTGTTTTTTTTTTCTTTTGTTCTGTTTTGTTTTTGTTTTCTTTTTATTGGGGTAGAGGGTTTAAAAAGCATTGGACTAAAAACAAATAAAAAGAATCCATTCGAGCCTAGTCCAGAGTCCAGTCCTGGTTTTCCAACTGGCCAGAAATTTCTACAGTTAAATACATATTATTCAAACAAAATTTTTTGATTTTATTCCCCTAGACTGTCAGCTGATGGCATTGATAACACTATGGTCAATTTTCTTTTTGAAATTTTCATTTTTTTTTCTTCAGGATCATTTAATCAAGTTTCTCCAGACATTTGCGCAGCAGCAGTGTTATCCAACTTATTTTCAAGCACTGAACGCCCAAGAAAGACATACGTTATCAAAGATTGGGATCCCTTCATAAAGGAGAGCAAAGATGTTTTAAAAGCGACAAGAATGACGACAGTAACACAAGGTTGGCGTTTTCTTATTTGTCATTTGATGAACAAAGTCTTACTGGAGAGCGGAAAGGCAGGATAGCATTCTCTTCGTGCGGTTATGGTAGATATGCCTACTCAATCAAATCACGGACAAGACAATTTTAAAAAAAGTCTTTTGCACACAAAGTCACTAGCGTAGGATACTACAAAAACGAGATGGACTCGTTGTTATTTGTTATCTGAAAGAGGACGTCGTACTCCCGAGAAATACGGAGGAAATCATTCACCTCGTTAGCAAACTGGTAACTACCCCTTAAAAAAAAAATCAAGAAAAAGACGTTTGAAACTTCGTTTCTGGAAAACTGCCCACCTACCCCTCCCCTAAGCCAATATTAACACTTACTTCTCACTTACGGCAAAATGTTGGCTTAGGGGAGGGGTAGGTGGGCAGTTTATAATGATTCAGAGAGTCTATGTCGGAGACTTAAGCTCGTTGCCGTAATTGTCGTATTTTATTTTAGCGTGGTAAACCGTCTCGGAATCTAGAAAACAAAGCACGAAACACTTTATAAACGGAAAGAAAAAACAAAAGAATCGAAAAATCCCGGCAAAAGAATGGCGAATTCTCAGTAACTGGGCAAGCCCCGCCTCTTCATACAAAACACATTTATTTAATAACTTTGTTGATGCGATCCGCATTCAACCAAAATGGCTGGAAATTTCGGTTGGGTATCACTTTGAGCGATAACATTTGTACGAAAATTTCGGTGTAGTGTATCATTTACAAAATACCGGTAAATTTGTCACCTTCTCTCTAGAGAAAGCCTTGCTGCCTGGCACTGGTAATCCAAACAAATGGTTCAGAAAATTTCGGTCGTTCCGGCAAAAGCCGGCGGTAAAAAGCTAATACCTCGTAAGGTATAACCTTTTTCCCGAAAACGTTTCAACGGTGAACTGTTCCTTTTGAATGCTCTCCTGAATTACCGGATTTTCCGTACAAATGGTAAGCGCTCTTTTTCGCTGCTGAATCGCTGTTATCAAAAATTGAAGAATTAGCTGTTCCATTTACCCATTCTCGCTTTCAGAACCGCAATAACCGACAGGATATCTTGGTCCATTGCTGAATAGATCGGTTAGTTGTAGCTGATCGACTGAAACTTCCCACCCTTCAAAATTCAGCGTCACATTCGTCTTTAAAAAGGCCGGAATGAAGTAAACGAGACCAGTCAAAGTTGCATTCAACCTGCCTTTAAATAAGTTCGGAAATTTCGACCGAAATTTTTGGCTGTATGTCCTCGTCCAGTTAAAAGGTAAAAGCCGCGCGGGCGACGATCGGGCTTTAATGGAGAGGTCGGTAGACGTTTTGAGGAAATAACTAGGGCAGCGTGCACACCTGGTATCCGCGCACGGTGCCCGAGTACGGTTCTCGCCGGGGACTAAGGTGAACACACATTCTTTTTTCAAGTACTCACGATAGAATTCGGGCACGGTGACGGTGCCCCACAAAAGTGGGCACCGGGTCGCCGTGTGCACAGCGTTTTGTTAGTTAGTTCTGGGGCAGTCCATTGCTTTGTACTCCCTACTAAGCTCATGTTTCAAAATGGCATCTACCAGGGCGCAGGTGTGAACACAACATCATTTTGTGCGATACCCAGGCACTGATTCCCGGGCACCAATTGTGGGCAGCCCCTGAATAACCTGATAGAGCTCTTAGACGATGCTAACGTAACTTGGCTGCAAAAGGAAAAAGTGACTGAAGGTTCCTTTCTGTTTCAAATTAGATGACGGGAAGGATGAATTTTATAGGGCGCATGTCAAGTGGGGGGGGGGGGTGGGGGTGCCGTGTTTCTCCATTTTTCTCACTAAATAGCTGGAGATTGGTGTGAATTACTTATTTGAATTATATATAGTATAAAAAAACTGTACAGTAGTAGATAGAATTAGAAGCAATAAAGCCATTTAAGCTGACGTCGGGTTGTGTTCAGTGTTGTTCTGACTCAGATAATTGAATACAGAATACTTCATGTCGTTTTCCATCAGAGACAGGTTACCACTCTGTCTGTCATTCATGTGTTCATATGGCAGGAAATAAGATGTATAAGCGGTAAATGTCAGATTCAAGTGGAGAATTTCTCAGAATAGAAAATAAGATGATAAAAACTGTCCAAAACAATCATCTTATGGATAAAACTGGCGTGAAACTACTTATTTTTAAGTAGAAGTGATAAACAGTAAACGACAATTTATTAAGGGGAAAAGTTGTTCACATGGTACAAATTCACGTTTTACGTTTAGCGTATTAAAACGTTTCTCTTAACCTCTCTATTTTCAGGATTAGTGAACTCCTGACATAAAAACAGTTTTAATCTTAATAATTAAGACAAAAATACTTAACTCTGTTCTTTTTGGGTTTGTCATTGTTTTTTGTTTGTTTGTTTTTTTGGTTTTTCTTTTGTTCTGGTTTCTTTTTCTTTCTTTTTTTTGCGGGTTAGGGTATCTTATTTTCTTCTATCAAGAGATTATTTTGATCTCTTAACCTCTTGCTTCTACATATGAATTACGGCACTCGAGAAGCGAGGGCGTCAGCTAACAGTCGCGCCCGTGGCTATCTTTTTCTTAGCCCTTTTCTGAGAAAAGAATCGACGTTTCGAGACGCCACCACTAGTTTCCCCGCGAGAGGTGGCCGTCCAAAATATTCGTAGAAAAGAAATTTGAGGAAATTAAGCATTACAAGACTTGTTCGTGTAAACAAGAGATTTCGTCTGGAACCGATACTTTTTTTGAACCGATCCGTTCTTTCCCTGGTTTTCTGCACAGGCGTTTTTAGTGTCGTCACGCAAAGCTCAGACGACACTGAAACGGCTGTGTAGCAAACTTCTGTTCTAATTTTTACTGTAAGAGACGAGTTGTTGTTGATGTCAACGGATTAGGACCGATTAGCATTTAAAAAAAAAATAAAAATCAGACGTGCGTTGATCATGGCTGATTAGCCGCTAATTGTCTTAGGCTGGGCTAATGACAGACTTACTTCAACTAGTTTCCGTTTTAATGAAATTGTACTGCTAATTCTATGTGGAGGGTCTTGCGACTGCCTCGATAATTTATGACAGACCTTTGAGCTCTGTAACACTTACTTTTAGGAGTTTTATCGCTAAAACCTCATAAAAACACATGAGACACTAAATTTCTGGCTGTTTAACTCGAAACACTAAAAAAATGTGGGCAGATTATTAAATAACAGTAAACAAAAAATCCCATTTAGAACCCATAAGAGTGCAAAAACGATTTCTATTTCCCAAAAATTTTCAAAAACAATCACTTTGTATATTCTTAAATAATTATTCTTATTTATATTATTATATTCTTATTTATTTTTTGTTATCACCCATTTCGTGACCGACCGCTGTCGCCTTTCTTTCGATCAGTCTTCTGTTAACGTTTTCAAGAGCCGATGTTTTCCATCAGCACAAAATATTTAAGATCATGACGGATAACACAGTTTTCCTGTATATAGTTGCGTTTATATCTAATATTTTTTAAACTTCTTTGGTGTTTGGTAGTGAAATAACCAACCGACACCTTCAGCGATGGTTGTGCGTAACATTTTCGCGCCATTTACAAAACCGGTTACGGGCCATATAGCCACAGCGATTTACAAAAGCTGCAGAAAACAGAAGTTCGCGGCGTCTCGCCAACATAAACAGTGTCGCTATTTGACGTTTGTGAGTGTTCGGACTGTGTTTACTTTCTTTTCAGGAACGTGAAACACGGGCAACGAAATTATTGATTTGTTTTTATTAATTACGTAGAATTTTGAATTCGTTTCTCGGGTTCAAGTCACAGCACTGGGTGTTCTAATCCAGGCCATCAATTAAACATAAGTAGATTTTCGAACAGCACTAGTCAATCGCTTTAAATATGTTTTGATTGATGGCTTTTTAAAGGCCCTCTATTTGAGATTATGATCTGGGCGTCGTGCATTTAATTCATCAGTGATAGACGGCGTTGTCGCCGGCTATCTCTTCAGCAAGTTGACATTTTGAGTGCCCCGCCCACTGAGAATGAATCACATATGAAACACTTGTGTGGACTTAAAAAAAACCTCTTTGACCTCGATTGAGCTTAGATCTGAATTTTCGTTTCGCCCTGTAGATCGACCATTTTTGCGTTATTTCAAAGTTTCTTTCTTTGTACTTGGAGTATTGGTTTTTGTTAGTTTCCAGCACTGACGCGTTATAAGACCGTGTCATCTTAAACCAATCACAAAGCGCGGTACCGCCGTTGGAAAGACTTACTCGCTTGAGTTCTCAATCATTTCGTGTACCAACCAGACGAACTAAAATGACCGCCAGTGTGCAAGCAAACGTGAGTAAATTTGGGTATTTTTGTTTTGTTTTTTGCGTATTTAAGATTTCCGGGGTGTAAAGAATTAAGCTTAAGCGCCTAAAAAGGTGCTCTCAAAATGATCCAGCGTTGTCTGGTTAGCGCCGTCTTTAACATAACGCCGCCTAATCATCGATGTTACTAAACCATCGTGTTTGGATTAGACAGATTAGAATAGGAAATAATCACTTGTAGTTGAGAAATATGGGTTCTCCTGCTTGAAAATGTGTCCCACTGTGTGTTTATTTAATAAGCAAACGATATCATTTTGAAGATTGTATGCATTAGCTCTTTTTTCCTTTGATGTACGCCTGATCCTGTGTGCATGTGACGTGTTGCGCAATTTTAACAGTAGTTTCAAAAATGTGTAGATCTGATTGTTAAACGGTTTTGCCTTCAAATCTAAAAATCTGCCTGTTTTCTCTCTTCCTCTAGATCCCGGACGGGCAGGAGATCTTTAACCGTGTATTCATAGGAGGTTTGTCGAGAGAGGTACGTTTACACCCTTCTTTTCTCGCTGAAGTTATTCTGTTTCTGTTCATTGAACGAATCTTTTTCCGAGGGTTCATCGTTGCGCTTTTATCTTCCTGATATAGTACGAAAGGTTTAAATTTGTGTCTTGACGATCACGGATGTTGCAAACGTGCGGTTCCAGGAAAATTGTTGTCGCGAAAAGTGTACAAGCGACCACCGAAGATGCACATTCCAGAGCGGTCGTTATTCGTTTGAATTTATGAGCGACTATGACTCCTTCGTAGTCTCAGGAGATGATCTTTCTACTTCTTTCTGTTTTTGGTTTCTATTATTTTTATTTTATTTTACTTTAGTATCGGTAGCTTTTACCGCTAATCTGCCAGATACAAATGCTGAAAGGATAAACAGCGATGTCTTTCAGCATGTTTCAACCCCATTTTATCAAAATCGCATAGTCAGCCAAAAGTGCTTTTGAAGATTGTGATTCTCGTTGAAAGGAAAGTTTGAATCTGTTTGTTTTATCTATTAGATGTTTTGCATTGTGGAGGAGGAAAAGTGGTTTCACAGCTTTTTCATTTCCATTGATGTAGTTATTTTGCTGAAAACGCGCGCTTTTGAGATGAATCTGGTTGCTTCGAGTAACGAACACTTCGTACATTTATTTGTGTCACATAATTTTATTTTATTTGTTGCTTTTTTCCCCTCTTTTCCAGACGAGTGAGCTAGAATTGGAAACGTTTTTTTCCTCATTTGGGGAAGTTGTAGACGTAAGAATAGTCTGTGACCGAAAAACGGGTTTAAATAAGGGGTAAGTTTAAAGTCAATTTAATCGTTTTGGTTCTCGTATAAGCTTACTTAGAAACCTTGACTTATTTAGTAAAAAGCGTGTTTCCATGTTTTTATTCCCTTATTCTTTTATTGCTATGATTATTATTTTTTTTTAAATCCACCTTGCTTGCAAGTTGCATGTAGAGCCAATATGGATGGTTTTGTATGAAATGGAACTTTGATGCGATCGATCGATCCCTTGCCTTTAAAGCAAGTTTTTTGAACAGAAAAACATCTCCTACCAGAAACATTTTTGATAAGAAATGTTCTTTGAATTGAGTTCTGATAGTCTTAAAGCCGTCTTTAGATGTATCTGCTGGAAAATTTTGAAGTTGTAAATTTCGTCTCTTTTGATATGGTATCGCTCGGTCGGGAGAGAGGTGAATTGAGCTTCTTGTAAATGTAGTAGCTCTCACTGAGTTTAGAAATCACCGTTTTTACAGTTAATTTAAATTTCTAAGTCACAGCCTTCTGCTAGAATTTTTTTGGCACTTTCATGAACGTTTGGCGAGGAAAACAAAACGCAACGAAACCATGCGATTACGGCTTTGAAAATAGAAGTGTGCAGCACTTTAACGTCAGGTTCCTATGTTGAAGTTTTCAATGTCTGTACACTCTTGATTAGCGCAAACGTTTGTAGAGCCACATTACATTGCATTATCGAATGTTTGCGAGAGTAGGTTCCAACTTAATTAAATTACCAGTGGTTAGAACCACGAGTAAACAAACAGTGAAGCTTGCATTAAGGTAAAACGCCCACAGAACGTGCCGCATGGGAAATGTATTTCCGTATCCTTGAACGTAGTAGCAAAGTTTTACGTTCCAGGATAAAGAAAAGGCAAACGTGAGCCTTGAAGTCGTAAATGAATGTTATCAAGCTAAGCACAAAGTGATAATTGGCCTTGTTAGTTTGATTATTCCTCACATGTATTTTGCCCTCAAGTACATGGCAGCTGTTGTGTGGTATAATACCTTATCATACAATCCAAGATGACAAGGTTGGGATCCACCCTAATAGAGTACTAAAGTGATGACGTCATAAAAATAAAATTTCTGAAATTATGGGATTTGTCAGGATATTCTGAAAGAACAATGTCCAAGAGGCCTACTTGCCAAAAATGAGCATTTCGGGGCAAATTGTCTCTGAGATAGTAGCCCAGTTATGCCTAGAAAACTCCATACAAACCCTTCTGACAAATCCCATAATTTCAGAAATTTCATTTTTATGACATCACACTTTAGTACTCTATCTCAGATCCTTTCTCTGATTTTGTGATGTGTTGTTAGGGTGGTTCCCTATTCTTAGACCATAATAATATTTTATCATACCTCCCATGGAGTTAATTCTCCCCTTCCCTGCACCCCAGGAGGATTTGCCAATCTACTGCAGAAGTAGTTATAAAGGGTCCTTTCTTGAGTCTTTTTGGCCAATGTTTTTCCTCAAATTTGTTCTCGTTAGTATAATTTTCTAAATGCACAAATTTTGTATGTTTGTTATGCCCTAACTACAGTAATTTTAAAGTTGGAAAATTTTAAGTTTGTTAGTCTGTAACCACTGTGGGGGAGGAGAAGGGCATACACAGTCACCATTTGTCTTGACAAAAAAAAACATATTGGCCATCTATTCTATGTTTATGTGTTCCCTTACTAGTATCAGATTTACAGTTCATCTAGATCACATATCATATCAATTCAAAAACCAAACATTGTACCTCCTAAAAGGCAGGGAGCCAGCTACTCAAGACTCAACAAATGCAAAGCTGTCAGCATTTTCATGAAATGACTTGCTTTTGAATGGGGGCTTTGCTTTAATGTTTTCCATAAGGGCACACTCCTCAGTGTGTCAAGCAATAAATTAAAATGAATTTACAGGCATGGCAGCAGATGATTATTTTGTAAAAGTTGAAACATTTTTACTTAGTTTAACAGTTTCTTGTCAATAACTGATCCTGTCAGTTCACAGTTAGGCCTTGTCTGATTATTGAGTATTTCTCTTTTGCAGCTATGGGTTTGTCACTTTCGCGACAACCATCGCACGTAATGAACTTTTAAAAAAGGTATAATTTTTGTTCTTTAAATATTCCTCTCTGTTTATTCTAAATTGGGTGGATTACGACTACACTATGTTTTTATTAGTTTTTTTGTTTTTGTTTTAAACACAAAACAGCGTAAAGACCCAGGGGGACATTCAACCAAGTATTAATTCAGGGATGCGCTGCCTCAGAGTTTAACCCCTTAATGACCTTTTGAGTGGAAAAATAGTGAATTTCTGTAAATTGGTCCCTACGGCTGAAAATGTCACTGGGAAACAATTTTTCGGTTCTGTTATTGTAACACCACAGTAACAACCCAGTACCAGAAAGGATCTTTACTGTGAAATCCTAGGGCTTGCCTTTCACCTACCTAGTTAAGAACTTTTGTGTCTCTTTTCACTGCTTGAAAGTCACTGTCTTGCAGTGTTCTCCCTAAATTTTAGCACAGCAGGTAAGGGACCATTCATGGCCAGTGAGGCATAAATGTGTGTAAGAGGCACACTTTCCCGGGGGTAGGAGGGGAGGGGTAGTGGTGTAACGAACATGGCCCTCCTCTTGCTGGGTTTTTTTGCAGTACCGGTTTGGGAGGCTCATACATGGAGGGGCTTATTTTCGGAATTTTACGGTATTTGATTTTAGTAAACCTTCAAGTGGTTGCAGTTGGCAAAAAGTGTTGCTTCAGGTGGTAAATTTTACTGGTTACCACCTGAGAAGGAGAACACTGGTCTTGTAAATGTGAATAAATCACCAAATTATGAAGTCTTCTTGGCTTTGGCCATAAAATGCATCTGTTTAGCCCTTCTGGCTCCTGTTAGACCAAAATCACAGATTTCCCTACCCTTGCTTCTACAAATGAACCTGAACGCTAAATAAGGGACCCTGTATAGGTCACTAGGGAGTAAACCCCACCCCAGCTGGGGTTTGCTCACTGTGTTAAATGCAAGTTGGAACAAAATGCAAATCATGGTCTAAGTAACTAATTTGTAGTTGTTTTTATTAGTTTGTGCAACATAATACTAATATTACCACTTTTTCTAAATTTAGGGAACAGTTGATTATAAAAATGGGAGGAAGCTAAGGCTGCGTAAAGCCGTAAAAAAAGAGGTATTCATTTAAGCAATAAATAATTATTATTATACTTTATTTCTCTTATCATCCTAATGTTGTCTCAGAGATTACAGATTTTACTGGGGGCAAGGTAGACTGGAAGGCAAGGTGAACGGAAAATAAATTTTCTTAACCATTTGGACCAGGAGTCAGTTTGAAAATATGATAAAACCAAATAACTTCAACCTTTCAAGCAAAAAAGTGGGGTGTTTCCCTGTTGTTCTGACAACACAGGGTTGTCAGAAAGTTTTGAAGTAGATGGCTGTGTTGTCAAAGTAAGCGGCCGGTCCAGGGATATATATATTATTTAAAAAACGTCATCCGTAAAGAAATGCCAAGCAGAGTAGCCAGCCAATACTAATTAAGTAGGTGGTGATTTTCACCTGCAGCCGGATACTTTTGACAACCCTGAACCAACATCTCATTCATTTGTATGTGTGTGTGTGTCAAGATGGTTGGATTCTTGGAGTCTTTTTTTTCTGCCTGTTTATATGGACTGACGGAAAGTTAAGGTCCAAGAACAAAAAAGAATGAAAGCAATGGCTGGCCATCTTGACCAAAAAGGCTTGGTCAAAAAGGATCTTTTTACCCTTTTTTTTTTGTTAAAGAAAACATAGCAGGGATTCCTGAGCATTAATGAACCTAACATTTACTTAATTTTTTTATCTGGTGAAGCCACAACCAGTTGCAAAAATGCTGAGACACTCCAATGAAAAACCGGCCTTTCTTTACTTCAAATCGCTGCTAGTTGCACGTCTGTGATATACAATACTGACCGGCCCTCCCCCCCTTCCCTTCCCTTTCATTCTAAGTTATTCCGCCAAGTATATGGTCTTGTATTGCTAGCAACTTTGAGGGGAGGAGGGGAGGGGGGATCACAAGCACAAGATCATGGACAGGCCATTTAAGCAAAAATGAGGGACAGTGTCTCAAGTATTTTTGCAACTGATTGCAGCTCTATAGAAAAAAAAAGGCTTCAATTGATTATTCAGCACAACAGGAAGTTGCATCACTATCTCAGTATATTTTGTATTTTATTTTATTGTGAAAGAATTAATAAGCACACATATGATTAAAGTTTTAGAGGTTGGTACTAAACAAGCTGTTTGTGTTAACTTTAGTTATCCAGCCAGTTTTTGGCAGGAGAAAGCTCATCACAAAATGGAGGTTAGTATTTATAGGTAAAATTAATTTGCTAAAAGTGTACAGTATAGTTTTCATTATAAGACCTGCAGTTAATCTGTGGCTCCACCTCTGGTTTCTCCTCGAAGCATTAATATTAATGTCTGAGGAAAGAGTGCTGAAACTCCTATCGATAATGTTTTCCTATAAGATCTGGGTAGCGCCTCTGATTGCAGGCATGGATCCACACCGGTTTCAACTATTTTTCAAAAATTGGTCAGATTTTTCATAAATAAATATATTTTTGAAGGAAAAAAATTTCCAAGGTTAAACTCTGGTCAATATCCTGTCTGAATTACTCAGAAACCCAGGAAAGGTGACTTAAGGGAGACAAAATCCAAATATTTCTCAGGGGTGCATGCCCCCTGACCGCCCTAGAAGCTCAATTGTGCCTTTGGCGCTTGTTTAGGAAATTGGTCACGATTTATCCTAGATCTGCGCCTCGATTAGTTGGGAAAAATCTGTCCCTCATAGATGTACAACAAATGAACTGGGTTTTGACCCTGAAAAGATGTATCAAGACTTTGACTCTCTTTTCAACTATTATTTTTTTAAAAACTAACCATGGAATACTGTGGAATAATTACCCTCACCCTGACTGTATATGGGGAGGCTATGCCTGAAAGGGGTACCTATTTTTGGGCTTCAGGTTATACTATACAGAAGGGTGGGGATTTCACTAGTTAAAGTACACAACAGGGTAGGGAAATCTGTCATTTTGGTCTGTATGTTTTATGACCTGTAAGTTTTAGGGCTATAGGTGGATTTTATGGCTGTGAAAAAACCAAGAGAAATTTGTAGTTTTTTTATTTATTCATACTTCAAAGAGAGTGCATAGTGGTTAAAACGGATGTGAAATTGTAAACTAGGCATGTGAAAGGAGTACCATTCGTCAATGAAAGGGATAAGAAAGGGGTACTGTTTCTGTAAAAAGTGTATAAAGGGGTAAGGGGTTGGATCTCGGGGCGAAACGTCCCCATGTAATTATATTGGGTATTGTAACTGTAGCTAACTCCTTTTTTTTTCTACAGCTGTTATGGCCCAGCAGATTGTGTTGGTTCCAGTAACAAATGAATTTTCAACCTACCAAACTCCTGTTTCCGTAAGTTTCATATTCGTTTTACCCTGATTTAGATCAGAGGTCAACAGGCCACTTTCTCGATGACAACATTTGACCACAGTAGCCCTAATTGGCACAAGAAAACAACAAACTGAAGGATTCTGCTAGTTGTAGTAAAATTTCTTAATCATGCAATTGTCCTATTCAGTTATTTTGTTAGAAATAGTTATGGTAAGTCCTGGGACTCATCTTGTGAAAAATCATGAGTCTTATAGGCCAGAACCAACGAGTTCTAAACTGAAAACTCTTGGGACTGTAACCAGGCAGTCACTTGATCTGAAGACAGACCCCAAAACTCTTTATCACAGTTTACTAAAATTAAAATGTAGTCTTTCTATTCAAACAACGAAAATGAGGGGACTAAATTAAACAACAGCCACAGGAATCACACAAACAGGATATTGTACCAAAAAATCAGTTGATTTATGGTTCTTTGGGTCCCACCAAAATAATTCATGAAATGTGTTCCATGGGATGCAAAGAACCATTGATCGATTTGAAGATTTTTTTGTAGAATATCCTGTTCGTGTGATTTTTGTGGCTGTTGTTTGAAGAAGTATGCATACAGTTGAACCTGTCCATGTCGGCCACCTTAGCCTTGGGGACAGAAGAAAGTGGCCGCTGTGTAGATAGGTTTAAACAAGAGTCAATATATGGACTGTCAAAAGTATTTGTTTTAGTCTATATTTTAATTTCAGTAAACTGCAATAAAGGGTTTTGTCATCTGTCTCCAGATTAACTGTCTGGTTACATAAAGGCTCAAACACTTTCAATTTATGACCCCTTGTTGTTTTCAACAGGGACTCATTGGTTATGGAAATAGTCTCATGATTTTTTATAAGATGAGTCCCAGGGCTCACCATAACTATTTGTAACTAGTAAATCACTGTAAATCATATGCTGGGCACCCTTGATTGTGCAGATTCAGGGCACTGCAGGGCTCCCTTAACCCTTTAAGCCCCAATATCCACATATAAACTCTCCATACTGACTTTATACATTTCTTTAAAGAATTAGTTGAGAGACTTTGAAAACAGATCAAAGCATTTTCTCTTTAGTGATCATTTTATTAATTCTCATAACCATTTCTCTTGGCAACATATGGATATTGTTAGGAGAAAATTGACGATGGTCGCTATTGGGACTTAAAGGGTTAAATTTTCTTTTCCCCTTGGTAACAGTCCCAGAAGTCTCAGTGAAAGTCAGCTTGCCCTAGTTTCCATGACTAATAAGTGACCTCAGGTTATTATTATGATGGCAACTGAAGAATGTGAAAAATCTGTCAGATGAAAATGTTGTCATCTTTTTTTTGTTTTGGGTAGATTCCGCCACCAACCTACTATCAAGTGCCAACAGCACAAACTTGCCTACCTGCTGTCTGTGTTCAGGTCTGTTTTTTTTTCTATACTCCTGCTTATTAAAGTTCATAAATTAATAATATTGACTTTCGAGTCTTATGGTATCACCAAATGAAATCTTTTCAGCAGTACTTTCACATGGTACTGTTTGTATTAGATATATATATATATATAAAGTACCTCAAGGATATTAAAATTTTTGTCTGTTGACAAAATAGGTGGTGTGACCATTGAAATGAAACCTCCTCAGCATTGCTTTCTCATAGTTCTCTTTGTGACATAAATGCACTTCCAACACTGATGAAATGTTATGAGTTGGCCCTGTAAATAAAACCTTTTTGGTGATTACGTTCACAAGGTACCATGTATGTTAGTAGATATAAAAATATTCGGCCTTTGCTTTACTGGCAAAGACCAGCCATAAACATTACTGGAAAGGAGTCAAAAACTATGAAGTGTCTGAAAACGTTCAAACCAGAGTAATTATCCAAGGAGAGAAATTGTTCGGAATATGTCTAATTTAACTTTCCTCTTACCTTTTGACACACGTATCAAATGACCACGTTATGGGGTTTTCTTCACGCATGTTCTTCACTCTTGTTCTGGTAGTCTGCTACACAGCCGTGTTTAGTGTCGTCACGCAGCGCTCCTAGTGGGGAGGAGCGTTGCGTGATGACACTGAAAACGGCTGTGTAGCAGGCTAATGTTCTGGTGGCACAGGAATCAACTTGCTTCATTTGTGGATACATTGCAGCTTACTCAAAGGGGGGAGGGAGGGGACACTTTTCAGGGTACCCTGGTGATCACACTTGCTCCTTTATACAGCCTCAATTTACAGCCCCGCGCTTCCGTTCAGAATTCAAGATGGTGGCTTGCTACACAAAAGAATTAGCTCCTTTTATAGTGTGCCTGCACTATGAGCCTACAGTTGAGCTAGGCACAGAGAAGATGAGGGATGCACAGAACGCGCCCTCTGGACTCCATCTTGACCTCATGCAGCTGTGGTCAATACTAATCGTGTGCTTGTCTTCCCTTTGCAGACAACACAGCCCTCATACACTACTTGTGTGCCTTCATACAATACTTGTGTCTATTACTATTAATTTTTACCGAGGTAAGTTAACAAATATCTCGTTAATCATTGGATTTTCGCGTTCAAAGAGTTACCTCAAAACTTTCTGGCCGTGACTCATGGAAAGTATCCCTGCCAGAGTTGGTTTTTTCCCATTTCGTAGAGCGAAAAGGGACGTCAATAACAAAAATAATCAAAACAACGTGTAACATCCACGCACGTGCAAAGTGCAACACGCTTTTTAGGATATTTCTTTGCTAAGATGGAGACACGATGGAGGACTTGAACATTCGATTTTTTCGTTCTTTGTAAACTTGGGTATGGTCCTTAAGAATTCAGCTCCAGGAAAATTCACCAGCATTTGACCTTTCAAGCGGGCCGAAATTATCTTGAACGAGTTTGAAAAAGCGCGAATTCGTTTTAATGGTGGCGTTTTCGTTGCCATCGCCAGCTGACGATCTTGGCTGTCTTCTTTCTTTTGCAGACTAAGCCCCCGCAAGAAGTCGTGCAGCTTAAGCTTACTAAATTTCGTTCACAATGGATGGTTCTGTAGCCTATTTAGGCAGTGCTATTTTTTTTGAGAGGAACTTGCGTATTTATTTTTGCAAATACTAATTAAAATCCCGTCAGGTTATTTACTGTGTTATCTTTATTAAGCACATCTTTCGAGGGCATTGTACTCGAGGAAAAACTAGCTCGTTTATAAACTTTCAGTTTTGGCCTCATAATTAGAAGCCTGTTTTAACGGTCTTTGACTTCGTCAACGTTGTCCTAATATTCTCATGACATATTTGGAGAGATGAGAGACTTTCGTGTCAAAGTGAGTCAAAGAGCGGCGGCATTTCCTTGGCGATTATTTTGTCCGCACCCGTGAAACAGGATCTAGGGTGTCAAAGAATGAAATAGGGAGGAAACTTCAAACGAGGCAGTTTAAACTGACTTGCGTTAACTTTTCTCCTTTTTGGTAGTTTGTTTTGGTGAATTTTAAGTTTTAAGAAGTTTTGCGTCTCCGCCTGGGAGAAACGCACTAGTTTTCCTCGAGTACTTAAAATTAGTCATTTATTTTTTTAAAAAAAAGTGATACCGATGATTAGTGATTATTCTATTCTATGAGACAATTACTAGAGTACCTTAAGAATTAAGGTGTCGTTGTGTTAACTGTGTTAACAAAATTATGAAATGCAGAACAGTACAAAGTCGTAGTTTTTCTCAACAAGTTTTTCAGTTTATATTAAGAGTGTTAAGCGGTCGATGGCAACAGAGATATGGTAAATTTTGAACTGAATTTTTCGAGGAATTTGTTCCGGCTTCTCTACCGAGAATGAAAGATTTCGCTGCTGTTTCAAAAACGTCTCTTAAAGTCGCAACATTTTCTCGCCTGGTTTTCACACTGGAAGATGAAAGGTTTCACTTAAACTTCTTTCTTTAACGCGACGTTTCCACTGATTTTTTTTTCTGCCGTACCGGAAAGTAAATTGGGAAAAACTACGAAGTGTGTTAACGCTTTAAGCTGACTGCGAATACTGACATGAGTAGTCAGAAATCGTTATCGCTGGCGCTGAATTTTAGGCTTAGAAGAATCAAGTTTTATGCTTATAGCAAGTGATTATATTACCTTGACGAGAAAACTTATTAGTTAGTTTCAACGATGCAAGTATCTTTTTTATTGTTCAAGGACTTTTGAAGAAAATTTTGTACACTTTTTTTAAGAATTTTTACATGCATACAGGCTTTCAATACTTTTTTACGCTATTTGTATTTTTTTTTTTGGTCGGCGAACGTGAGTTCAAATAAAAAAAGTTTGCAAGTCCATATGCTGTTTAAGTTTTTCGTAACAGCGCGTTGAAGGTAAATTCAGTATGATTCCTTGTTTCGATTTTACAGTGCGACAAGACCAACTACTATATACTGGACTACTACAGGGCGTTCTCACCTGACGTCATGGCGGCCATATCGGCGTTCCAAAACGATAAAGGGGTCATGAAACGGCGGCCATGTTGGTGTCCCAAACCAATTCTGTGGGAGTTGAACTCTTTTCTTATGTAAAGACTTGCTTTTGTTCCTTTACATTTGCATAGTTGCTGGCCACGTGAATGAAAACGCTCTATAGCCGGGACCACTTAGGGCCTGTTTACGTGGAGGTGGGAGACCCCAGGTAGGTGAGGTAACCCGCCTGTCCACATACTCTCTCATTTTAATTTGATCACGTTTACATGATAGGTGGGGTGACCCGCCGCATGTTGCTTCACCTATCTGGGATCCCACCTCCATGTAAATAGGCCCTTAGACGAAGTTGATTAATCAGATTACAGAAAAACAATAATGCATTCCGGGAAAGTTGTCAGTCATAATGGCAATGAACAACATCCAATTAAAACCTGCACACGCGACCTTTAAAGTCCGCGTTTTCCGAGAGTGAATGACGGTGGCAAAAACGAAAAAGTTAGTTTAAAAAATAGGGGTCGTGGTTTTATCGGCAATCGTAGCGAAGAAATTGCTCGGGGAGGACGAAACAACCACTTGGGTCAAACAAATATGTTTCCAGTGTGTTATATACACAAACGTGATTGTCTTTTGAAACATTTTGCTTTCTTGAAAAACGTTTGCTATCAATATTTAAATGTTGTGCTTGGAGTAACTTACTGTTTGTTCTTTTTAAGTTTCTTAAAGTCCGTTTCCGGTTTCTGCTGCTCTTTACGAGCTGCTGACTGGCCTACAGCTAACTTTCTCGAAATGTATTGTTATTTTCCCGCAATCTGATTGGTCAACGTTGTCTTGGTGGCCCCGGTTACAGTAGTCGCACTGTAGCACGCTGAGAGGTATCGCACTACATGTACTTTCAGTGGAAGCATTAAAGCGCGCGGCCAGCTTGTGGGGCTGCTGTACTCAAGGTTTTTTGATTCATGATTTACGAAGACTTTTAATCACCTTGACTCAATGACTTTCTCATACGTGTATTTTGTTGAGCTTTTCTCATAGTCTCGTTATTGATGATTCCCGAGCCGAGGTACAAAGATTGATGATTGTTACATGTTTTGTAACCATGATTCATGATTCCGCATCCAACCCCGATTCAGGTACAAGACAAGACAAGATGATTTATTAAACTCGGCTCTGATCCTGGATTCCTTTTCAGTAAGAATTGGATTCCAGATTTCAGTCATTACCTAGACTCGACTACTAGACGCCGCTCTGGTGGGAATTGTAAAGGAGAGCTCGCTGCTTGGTCCCGCAAAAAGACGACTGGACGCATGAGTTTGCTATTATCGATTTCCGCTGGATTCCGGATTCCAAAGCCCTGGATTCTGGGTGACAAGCAATAATTTCGCGGATTCCGGTATCCACAGTTCCGCACATGGGGCGATAAATTCCATTGCCACTGGGCATAGTTGGTTTGCATTTCATTAAAAAAATACTGGTTTTTCGGGGCTCCCAGCCTTTTTTTCAAAATGGCATGTTTGCACAAAATTGTAGCGTCAGATCAATAAACTGCATTTATTTTTAGAGAAGAGAGGAAGAAATCTGTATCGTTGTCGTTAAGGAGGAGGGCTTGGTCGGTGACGGGAAACGGAAGATCTTCATAAGTATTGGAATAAACATTTCGAAAAGCTAAGCTATACAAAAACGGCAGTATTTTGGCCTATGAAATTATCCGAAAATCACAAGAACAATCAAAAGTCGTGCATGTTCGTAGTAATAGATTTGGAAAATCCGATTTAATTTGTCAGTCACAGGACTGATAAACAAACAAACTCAAGAGGTACGAGTAGATTCGAGCAACTTCTTTGACTTACGACGACGAAACCTTTGGTACAAGACATGGGAAGATGAAATGTTCCAGCCATTCATCTTGACCTTTGGGCCTTTGGATTTTCAGTTTTGAACTAATACCGCAAAGATACCTGACTATTAAAGCAAAGGATTGTTACATTTTATAGCTATACAGTCGACTTACTCTTAACGAACACCTCTATAAGACGGACACCTAGAGTTGGTCTCTGCCTTTCTTTACTTCCTTTATTTGACTCTCTATAAGACGGACACCTCTCTTTACGTGTCCGTCTGACAGATCGAGAGAGTCTTGAAAATATTTTTTATCTCTTTTCCAAGTTTCCGCTCGCTAAGCGGTAACCGGTGCTACCGCTAGCGGCTAAAACCTAATCCTAGACCGCGCTGGTCGCCAAGTCGCATTATGATTAACCAGGTATTTCTTTTGCGTTATTTCGCTATTAGGACTAGGAAAGAAGAAAAAAGCTTAGCCCCTGCGTGACAAGGGTGAATGGGCGGGGCATTTACTCTTTCCCTTCACTCCTCTTTCCATCCCTTGTCAGTCCTAGTCTTTCCCTTGGCACTTTTTTGCTTTCTTGTTCGCAAAAGACAACTTCAAGTTAAAATATAATTTTGAAAAGAGCAAAAGTACCGTAAATCCTCTATTAAGCCCCCCGGGGGGGCCTTATTTTTTTCACGCGCTTTTGAGGGAGGGGGGGCTTATTTGATTTAGCGAAACGCATCACCTGTAGCAAAAATAGCGTGGTATGAGACAGAGTAGACTTACGCGTTGTACAATTAAAGCCACTGTCAAAAGTATTTAATTCACTTGTGGGAGGCTAAAAGTAACAAAAACAAAATTCTTATTCTTCAAAAATGTGCTTTTGACCTCGTGTTCCTCGCTAATTTTTATGAGAAAGGTTACTTGTATTGACTTGTCGTACACAACTTACATCTCAACTTTTTATCTCTTACATTTAAATGTTTTATATAAACAGCCTTGAAATTTATGATACTATAATTCTACGGTATTTCTCCACAGAGAACTACAGTGCAAAGTTGAGAAAGTTAAGCATATGAAGTTGGAGGTCATGCGGCCGAAGGCCAAAAACAATATGAACTTCCAGCCTGGATAAACCATAACTGATCAGTCCACGTTAATCGTTAATTTTTTTTTTATGAAGAATAAGGATTGGGGGAGGTGTGATGCACATGCAAAGCCAATCTAAACCTATTGGTTTTTGCCGTTCTCGTTGCCGTTGCAATCGTCGTTGCTTAAGTTCCCTATTTCCCCAGTATTACGGGGTTAGGCAACACAACCCTGGGCAAAAGCTTCTAGTAGAAAAGGTAGCCTTTCATTTAGTGTAAGGTCGGTACATTCTGTATTCCCGGAGGGGTACTGTCATATATGGGCTATATAGATATGCGAGCTGTGAAGGGTATGGCTTTCAGGCAGTTTCCTCTGGGATAAGGTATGTAAATCAGAGAGTTTGGGTCTAGAATAGGGTATCATTTTCCATTTAAACTGATCAATTGGCTGAAGATTTTAGTGTAGACTAGGGAAACCGGGAATTGCCACTCAAGAATATAAAAAAATCAAATCGGTTTTTTTTTGGCTGGACTGTGCTAGTGACTTCGGTTGTTTCTGGAAAACAGCTACTCTAGGATGGGGGGATTTGGGGAGTTTAGTCTAGTATAGGGTAGCAAAATTCACTTGAACTAGCTCTGGTATAGGCTAAGTGTTCCAGGGTCCCAGCGGCACACCCCCACCCAAAACGTCCTAAAGTACCCCCCCTCCCCTTACCCCGGGTCTGTATTGCTGTTCCTGATCTACACCAAGATCCCCAAGATCCGGCGTCACGTCGCCTGTCCAAGTGGTTCAGCTGGTGGTTCTTGCAAGATTCAAAGATTTTACAATAGGCCATTTGCATGATGGCATCATTATACTACTACGAGCAGAATCCTTCAGGGTTTTGCTTTCTTGTGCAAATTAGGGCTTTTGTTATTCAAACCTCTCTGGGATTACAAAATTTAAATATGAAAGGAAAAACGAAAAGAATTCTGGTCGTAGTAGTAGAATGAAGCCATCGTCCCTGAAAGAACGAGCGTGACTTAATTTCTTTGTTCCCAGTACTCGTCGTACTATTCACTCACGATTTACAACACATGACCATCGCAAAAAGCGTACGTCGCTGCATCGCCGGGGGCTCGTTGGTTTGAAATTGGATTGATATCGGTAAGTATTTTCTCTTTTGGTTTGGATCACGATAAGTCAGTCCTTGAAATTAGCGTAATCAAGTACACTTCACTCAAGACGTCTCAATCTAATATTCCATTGTTTTCGTTAGAGATGAATGTTTTGTGGGCTATCATCTGGTTGCTTGTTCTATGGTTTCTGGCGTGGCCTGTCGGATTTTTTTGCGCGGGTTGGTACGTCTGTCTTTCGCCGTTCGAAGCCTGTGTAGATGCCATGAAGGGAGTGACGGAGCTGTTGATGCGTGGTGTGAAATTACCCTTGGAAGTAGCTCAGCATATGGTCGAGGGAAAGAATGGATGGTAAACGAAAGATGCAAGAATCACCTTGACCTTTTATATAACTGCTTTGGTTGGATCACATTATCCTGTTTTTGTAGCATGGGCCATTTTAATATTACTGGAGTCATTTAACTGTATAACACGGGGAAAGTTGGGAAATCAATAGTTAGTCTACGATATGTGATCAATGCTTCGATGCACGTTGTTTTGTTTGATATAGAAAAGCCCTGTTCGTTCAACTGGAACTGAGTTCGTGCTGCTTCACTGAATCTTTCAGTACGGTATATGCTGTCAGACACTGCTTATATCACAATTATGGCGGTTCGTTAGGTAAAGAATTGTACCCATCGACTCAATATTCACTGCTTAATTGTTACATAGAAATCTACCCTTTACACGTGTGCCTTGAATAAAATTATTCTGATTTTGACTGATTTGTGATTTATTGTTTATTGTCCTTTTATTACTGTAAAAATGCCCTTGAACTCCGCTTTCTGGTAGTCTATTTTGCCTCTCCGAAGTTGCCCAGAACGTTCTTACTGTCAGCTTAAATTTTCCCTGGTGGTCGTGCGAGATCAGTTCAGGGTCTTTCAAGAGACTGTCTTCAACGCCCAGTCACACACGCAAGTTGATTATTCAGCGTTATTGTATTTTACCCCACGAGTATGCAAAATCAATTGCTCATGCTGAATAAAGAATGGCAATTTATATACTCCCTGGTGAAAAAATTGTGATTAGGCCGTTAAAAAAGCGTTTTAGTCTTTTTCGTGGGCGCGTAGTACGGGTCTTAAAGGGAAGCACAAAAAAATCAGAGCGGCTTCTTCTCGATTTTTTCGGAGGTTTAGTAGGTTACATTTGTACTCCTGGTTTGTATGTGTCACGCGATGATCAATTTGTTACACAAGAATATTCAATCAAACGAGGACGTAGCCTTAACCGTAGCCTCGTCACGCGTGGGGCAGGAACGCGTCGCAAGAACGTCTGCGTGGGAGGCTAGAATTGACGGTAATAGTACTTCAGACGGGGCCTTCAGACCTGTACAACTTACGCAAATTTTTCTCAAACTCAACCCGATATTTTTGCAAAGTTTCTACATATCTTTAATGAGGTATAAAGCGAAATACTTTCTTGATGAACTTCTTTTCCTTTCTTTCATTTCGAGTCATGTGAAATTTTAATATTCAGCGAGATTTTAAACTCAGCGAGATTTTTTTTTTTATTTTCAAGTTAGCATCCATGTCGTTTTTTTAAAATCATATACTAACTTTTAGCACTTGCGTGACAACATTTACGTGCTCAGTGATGACAGACAACATAAACTCGTGACTCGCAACTCGCCCAGACGAGCTTCACCAACATCACATCACGCTTCTTTCATGGCATAAAACCCGAGTTCCAGATTTTTTGTGTGAAAATTCTAATTAAACAAGGAGAGAGAAAAAAGGTTGGTGAAATTTTCTATTTTATGCTTACCTTAGGTAACGGAAACTTAAAAATATGGACTAGCATTAAGATTACTCAACTTTAATATTAAACTCGTGATTTATGTATTTCCAAGGGCTCCTAATTGAGAGCTTTCCTCAGAAATGACTTTCCTGCTCAACTCATAGGTTTCCATGTAATATCAGGTATAGACAATAACAGTATGATCAGAAATAGCTTTTTCGTGAAGCGACAATTTTACGTTTATTTTGGTTCAAAACCTGTTTATCGATGATTTTCATATGACCTGACGAAAGAGTTCTAATAATGATGATGATAGTTAAATTTTGATAATGATTAATAGTCAAAACTAATATGATAAAAATTAATGAGAGCGCATTGCATCGCGGGAACCAGGGACTAAAACATATCCACAGCTAGCCAATCAGAACGCACTTGAAACGCTCTTTTTAAAAACATGTACTGAGTCAGGAGCCCATCAAACCTGACTGAGACTCTTTGGGGGCTTTAATGAGGCTTGTGACAGGGTGACATTAGGCCCCGGGCGGGGATACTCCCTATAATGGCATATACAGGGAGGCTCCGCTCGAAAGGGGTACCCCAAAAGTTAGGGATTAGATGAAGTAATGCATCAGTCAATTCCAGCTGCGCCCAGCGCCCCCCGGGCATTACCATTTTTTTTGCCTTGGATGGCAAATTCCCGGGGGTGGGGACTCTTGAGCTGTCAAATCCCCCGGGGGGGGGACGAAAAAAGAGGGCAAATGCCCCGTCCTCCGTAACACTGCAACATTTTTCATTGATCGCATAGTCGAACAGTGCCGTTTTAAGCATTTTAATGTGAATTTTTTGTTTCAGTTAACGTCTTCCTTTGTAATAGAGCTATGATTCTAATTAAGACTTCACGCCGCAACGACATGCTCCAGCATGCAGTTTATAATTTTGGTATTGATGTATAATTATTGCCATTAAAATAATAGAGCGCTGTCAAGTTATATGTTATGAATAGTTTTATAAATATGAACGGATGTTCTTCAAATAATATCAACAGAAATTTGATTCAATAACCAAAAAACGTTGATTCATGTCGATAGCTCCCGATTTCGCTATGTAATTCTGGCTCGATAAGCAATGAAGAAATGCATGCATAAAATCAAGAACATGCCTTTACAAACCTCTTCAATTTTTCCTGTCCTTGACAGATGAGCCAATCTGCTTTCTTTCCCAGTAAAATCCTCTGTGTAGTTATTCTCTGATAGGAAACCGCGTGCGTGTCAAAAGCTCAGGAATGGCCCCGGGGTTGGCAAATGCCCGCGCCGGCCCCCGGGCAGCACAAAGTTTGCAAATGCCCCACCCCCGGGACTGACAAGGCGGGTAAATTCCCCAGCAGTAGCCTGGGGGGTGCTGAGCGCAGCTGGAATTGACTGATGCATAATTGAAAGGGCAGGGAAATCTGTCATTTCTGTTTTTCACAAGCCCAACAGGGCTATCAGATGTATTGTATGCCTGTGGAAAAGTCGAGAAAACATTCTGGTTTTGTGATTACTTCACATTTCAAAGACAGCACATTTAGGGATGCAAAGCTCTAAACTAGGTACGTGAAGGGGGAAGGATTTGTCAGTAGAAGGTATACGAAGGGGGGTGGGGGTACTTTTTCTTCCAAAAATGGTATATAAAAGGGTAAGTAGTTGGATCCTGGGGCGGAGCCTGCCCGTATGAAACTACCCTCCCCGGCATTAGGCCATTTATCCTTTAGTTAGCTGTTGTGAATTTACTTTATATTAAACCTTCCCCTTCTTTACTTTTACGTGAAACAGGTAAAAAAAATCCATAGCTGACTCGCTTGGACCGGAGGTTAACCTCATTGCAAAAGAAGAAGTAGCAGTTCGACCCTTTCACTCAGGATGACTGGAAAACAGATCCTATGGACAATCGCATGGTTTCTTGTCCTTATATTTTTGGCGTGGCCAATAGGATTCTTCTGCGCTGGTTGGTACGTTTGCCTATGTCCGTTTGAAGCCTGTATTGATGGAATGAAGAGCATCACAGCCCTACTTATGAAGGGGGTCAGCTTGCCGTTCGGCGTCGCGCATCGTATGGTTAAAGGAAAAAGCTACTCGTCGATTTGATGAGCACCTTTATTGCGATAGACAGATACAATTTTTAAATGGATATCGAACGGTAGAAACATTGCATGGTTTTATCGCATTTTTAGTTATAATAGCCTGCCAAGCAGACGTCTCTATAAGATCATAAATCCTTCCCGATGTGAAACATGAGGCAGTAAAAGACGTCTACTGATGCACAGACAGTATTATACTCGAATAAGCGACAAATTTTTGTTGCATTGACCGGCTAATTCATCAATAAACACTGCAAGTCTATTACTAAAGTAAGGAGTGCTTTTCTCATTCTTTGAAACAACTGGGTTTAAAAACGCCGATTCAGTCGAATTAAATCGTGATAAAGGGCACCTGTGTAAAAAATGATGTGGATAAAAAAAAGGAAACGCGCACGCTCCTTTTTCTCACCCCTTCCCCCCCCCCCCACCCCCCTCCTTATTTCTCAGGCTTTGATATTGGTTTACACAGGAACTGCATCCCAAGTAAAAGTGCAAGCCATTTCAGTGGCACTTACTCCCACATATAGTTTAGATAAGTAAGTGCCGCCCGCTGGTATGGTTTTTGAAGGTCTCGATTTTTAAATAGGGTGTTGAGATTGCGTTCCTGGTGTGATCCTTATTATTGAATAGGGTACCTGAATTTTATCAGTTAAGATTCAAGTACGTATATCATGTAAATGCCCAGCCAAATGAGAAACAAATCATTCGTCAAAATAAAATTAGTCCTTAGAGTATCAGAAGATCGATTTAACGAAGGTTCCCAAGTGTGTTACGGTTAAATTTGTAGTTTTTCCTTTGAATAAGCTCAACTTCGTCCCCAGGGCTTTTCCACTAAAAAATGGATAGGGCGGGAAAAGCCCCACCCATTTTTTAAGGGACAAGCCCTGGGGACGAGGTTGAAATAGGGTGTCATTTTTAGGGGTTTGTCTCATCTTTAAATTTATGGGAGAACCTCCCCCGGGTTCCAATAAAATCAGTTTGATAAGGAGATAGATTACGAGAGGATATCCCCACCCTTTTAGAGCAGACTGGAGAGTCTAGCTTTTACACGAAAACATTTTTATTTTACAAAAATTACGAACTCACCGCCCAATTGACTCTGCAAAAAGCATATAAATTCTTTTATAACGTTAATTGAGAACTCCACCAGATAAATCGGATAATATCATAGTAATCAAATAAAAGTAAAACTGTAAACTCAACAAATAATAATAATAGTTAACGATGATAACAAAATTAATAACAATAAATAATCATAACAATTACACATGCACCAAATTTATTCCAAGAAGTATTATAAGTGGTGATGACATCATGTTAAGAAAAGAAGGCACATAGATAAGCCACAAAATAATCTTCCTTAAATTTGAACGAATTCAAACAAGGAACTGTGAATCCAGGCGAAAATAGCGTTTTAAGTAAGGTCCATACTATATTATGGAAGAGGCGGGCAAACGGAGATGCCTTTGCATCAAATTACAGTATCAGTCAAAAAAACAGGTGCGCACAGCTTTAACGCTAACTGGATTCGTCACGCAACAATCAATGTCTACCACAAAATATTCTCTTATTCAGTGTTTGAGCCTTGTAAAGATAACTGGAAATTGTGCCGTTGTTTCAGGTCGCACTGTCTACCATTTGGTTTTGCCCTCCACCATATGCTTAGCAACTTCGAGGGGAAGTTGTACCCCTTTCATGAGCAACTCCGTGATTCCCTTCATAGCTTCTATGCAGGCTTCAAACGGCGACAAACAGACATACCAACCGGCGCAGAAGAATCCCACAGGCCAGGCAAGAAACCATAGGACAAGAAACCAGATAATCGCCCAAAGAACATTCATGTTTTTTTTCTTTTTTCACTGACTTGTATTCAGTCACTGTAAAAACAAAGAAAGAAATCATTAGGTCACTACATGTAAAAACTAGCCTTAAGCACTGTAACGTTGGATTAAAGGCGCGCCGCTTCAGGCGCTGTTCACACGTATACGTTTTTGTCGTGAAAACGGAGATTTATTTTCTCCAGTTTGGTCTACCGTCCATTTGTATCCGGCAAAAATGGTCACCGAAAACTCGTCTTTACAAAAACGCTTTCCAGAGTGGAGATTTTTGAAAACGCCGTTTTGCTGTACTAGCCAGTGCGATGGATGAAAACAAAGGTTTTTGAAAACTTACTGAGTACGTCACGGTGTGAGTTGAGAGAAGGTAAATTGGAAGACGTTTTCTTCTCCATTTTTCCCTCAGACCAGATCTCTCAATGTAGTGAGCGTGCCTTATGATTACTATTTAGCTTTTTCTAATAATCTTTTTTTTCTATGGCAACGTATTGGAATTTAATAGGTGTATATCATGTTCTATCAGGGTTGATCAATCAAGAAGTTTTGTTTTTGGAGAAAGATATTGGCAGGCCGCGTATTTATACTGAAAGTACTTTGAATTGAAAGAGAAAATGATCTTATTTTATTATTATTGTTTTTTTTCACACGGCGGGTACGCGGGTCAGCTGTCATCAAAAAGTGATCTCTTTCAAACTAGTTTTTCAATTTTTAACCGTTTGAGCTGAGACTTTGCATGACAATAGAACTTTGTATTTTTGATTTTAAAGGTTTTTGCGCGAAAATGACGTCATAAGACTGACAGTAAAAAATAACTTTTAACTTATGCCATGACAGGTTAGCAATTTTGAAAGAATACTCAGAGAAAAACTTAAATGTGAAAAAAGTTTTTGAAAACTCAATTTTATGGCGAAGATATGACATTCTAAAGATCACCAAATTTCTAAAAATAGTAACAAAATGGCGGAAAATGCGAAATTCACAGCTCAATAACTTTTCAACCAATTAAGCTTCACAAATAATTTTTTCAGATTTGAGCTCATCTCTATGAGCTCTTTTAAAAGTTTTAGTTTGTTATGCCATAAGTCGAAATTTATTCTTTCTGTCAATCTTATGACGTCATTTTCCCGCCAAAACCTGTTGAAATCAAAAAATCCAAAGACATACAATTGTTGGCGATACAAAGTTCTATTATCGTGCAAAGTCTCAGTTCAAACGGTTTAAAATTAAAAACTAAAAAGAGATCACTTTTTGATGATAGCTGACCCGGGGTGAAAGAAGAGAGTAAGTACCAAAGAACCATTAAAAAGGTTATGGGGGTTGGTGGGGATTTTTTTTTAGTCGAACTGCAGGGTTAGGAATTTTTTTTCGTTAAAAGTCTCTTGTATGAATTTTTGTAGGCCAGTGCTAAATATTTCAGTAAGGGTTACATAGCGTGTATGAATTATTCTCATTTAATTTTCCCTTGCCTCCGGAATACCCGGTATGTACATTTTTTGTATTTCGCCCCCCCCACCCCCCCCCCACCACCTACCACCACCATAATTTTTCTAATGGTCCGTCTCTGGACTTTCCCTGCAGATGGTCTTTTCAACGGTGTTCTGTTTTTCTCAAAGATCTAAGAAGCTATTAGGTAAAACGCCCACACATAAGGTTGCCAGGAAGTACCTTACGAAGAGCGTTGTTTTGATTTTGATGCTTAATATGCAAATTTCTAGCTGCCCTAATATCCTAAAGATTCGATTTCTATGCGTTGTTTGATGAGCTCATGAAATGTCTATAAAATATAAATCATCTCCTGGCTTCACTTGAGTTTTTCCTTAATTTTAATAAGTCTGTGACATCTTAATTATCACTTGTCATAGTTGTGACAACAGAAAAGTTCTGGAAAAAACCGAGCTGTTAATTTATTCCATCGGGCGGTTTTCACATCACGATAAAAGCTGAAAGATTAAGATACCCATGCTAGCCCTTTATTACTTTACTGTGCTCATGCAGCTTTTTAGAAGAGGGTGTGTCCCTTGAGAAAAATGGCTTTCATGTACCCAGCTAAGAAGAGAACACTTTTATTGTGAAATTTTTATCTAGAAGCTTCCACGCAGAAGTTTTCCTTCTCTAAATTATGTCCTTAATCTAATGGGTCTTACTTTGCCGTTGAAGAGGATTCAAAAGTTAAATTAGCTTAATTGGAATAATTGAAAACCGTCAGGCTGATTCAAGATGCTGGGCAGGATCGAGAAAAGGCAACAAGGGAACTGAAATACTTAACTTGACTATTGTGCGGTTGATGGTTTTCTCAATCGTTCCGTGAGGTAAATGATATGATCGGTTACAAGATATGTAGACTGTCAATATATTGAGCTTGGGGTGAGAAAAGTGAATAAATCATACCTCGATTATCTTGCGCTCAGAAATGTACCCGTGAGTGTCTCGGATGCGATTGCTTTCGTTACGTTTGTCCTTTGGAGTCTGTTACAGGCACCCAGACCGTCGACAAACGAGTTATAAAACTGCTGTTTGCAATGCAAATTTAGCAGCTTTTATAGATATGCAAATATTGGGTAACAATTAAAGCAGCCTTTTTAAATAGAACTGCCATTTCTTTGTCTAAAAAAGCCCAGGGGAGGGGGTATTCATTATTATGGGCTGAGTGGGAGGAGTTATAAAAGAAAGGGAAACAGCGGGGAATTAGGAGGCCCTTTCAAAAATACCAAGGGTTAAGTTAAAGTCACGTAAGTTATCTGATAGGGTTTATGTTTTCAGTCGCCTGAAAACAGCGCATAACAGATGCAATGGTCTGAAACTTAAGGCGCATAGCCTCCCTATATAAACGTTTATAAGATCACCCCCTAAACAATTGCTATTAAATTGTTATCGACTTTCATTGTCATGTATGAAACAGCTGCTTCACTTTGATGTGATAAACAGTTTAGGCTATGTCTTGTACACTATACCTGTGATAGCTCTTGCATCGACGAAAAACCAGATCGGATATAGGGCTTTTTGTACACCCAGAGGAACGGTGTTTTCAGATTAACGAAGCTACGCCGTACCAATCTTGAATATAGATTGTCACCTATCGGACAGATTTCTTTACAATTTGAACAGGTGTTTAGACCAGGCAGGAGTATTTTTCATGTTGACACGACAATTATAAGCTATTCGGTATCCCGTGCATACATAGCTTAATACATGTTATGATTTTTAGCAGACCAATGTTTAACCTTTAGGTTCGTATACTTACGAAACACTCTTGTTTTTTTTTTTCCAGCTAAATAATGAAGACTATGTGACTGGTGGCATCATTATTTTGAAAGACAGCTCATACCTGCCCTGAAAGACAATATACCGTAAACTGCCGCCTTCAAGTCTTAGGCTAATATATACATCCCGGAGGAGGGTGGGGTACTCCCTTACGTAAGCTATGCTCTGCCCCATCGTAGATAACTGAAACTGTTATGCTCTTTCAATATTCATAAATTTGATTTTATTAGCTTCACCAGATAATGATAAGGCTATGCTAATGAGGTAAAAATGTAAACAAGGATTCGCCTATTGCCGCTCTTGTTGCCGTCGCCGTTGTCGATGTTTAAGCTCCCTAATAAGCCCTCGTAAAACCCGTTACGATGATGTATATGCCGGGGGGTGCCACTGGGAATTCTTGGTGGGGGCTTACCGCCCGGTTCTCCAAATCCCGACCCTATTTCAGACCAAAATATTTAATTTTCCACACCCGTTTTAAGACCAGACCTCTAAAATCCTTCCCGTTTTTCAGACCTGGCCTTTAGGCAGAAATCATGTTTTCAAATCCATTTCAAATTTGCATATTTCTCTTTCTTTCTTACTCATTTGGAATTGAAAAGGTAAATACGTTCATTCACTGCCGTAGTTCCCTCAAAAACCAAACCCGATTCGAGACCAAAACGGGCGAAGTTTATACCCGTTTGTAGACCAAAACGGCGCAAAAACCCTATGAAAAGGTGACCCCGATATACCAAATGCTTTCGGAGAAATTCGCTTTTGAAAAGTTCCAAAATTTACAAAGAATGTATGAGCTCAATAACGTTTTGCCACCCAGTAATTTTGCAGTTTTTATTTGATTGCTGCTATTTTCTTTGTTACTGATTGCAAAAAGCTGAAACTTGCGCAAACTACGTAAATCAACCAGCTCTTTCTGAATTTTTGAACCTAATTGGTAGACATATATACGGCAACATCTTCTATCGATTATTATAAACTTGTGTGCTAATTGGCAAAAATGTAACACGTGCTCTGTAGCCTAGGACCAGGATCCGCAGTGGGGCCAAATGGCAAAATAAAAAATATAAATATAAAATATAAATAATAATAATAATATTAATTTTTCCACCCACTCGGTCCCAGGCTACTTTTCTGGGTCTTGACCACTGTCCAAAAAACATACGACGTCAAGGGAAGTCTGGGTCGAGAGTGACATTCAAGATGGCGCGTGAACGCGCCAGCTCTGGTCTGCCTATGATGGATGATAGCTTATTCGTAGGGCCGAGAATTCCAGATGAGGTAAAACGAATGATACCTCATTTAACTTCAATCGATAAAGCTTTATTCAGGAAGATTTTGCAAGGTAGGAGAGATCAGAAATATCGATATACATTCGAAGATCGCCCAGTCAAACCGATAACGTTTGGACTCAGTGTTTGGCAAGGAATGAACTTTGTGCTACTTTGACACAAGTACACTTTGACTGTATTATAAAATTATAAATCTCCACTGTAGTAGGTTTCACTGATTTCCAAAATAACATGTATAACTGTAGGCCTTTAGCCAATGAGGAGACAGGTAGTGAGTATCATGCCTAAAAAGGCCCTTGTCACAATCATTGCCTTTTTGAGCCTCCCCGCCTTAATTTATTAAACATTTTTTATCATTGTAGCCATAAGAGCCTAGAGAAAATGAAGAAGTCACCGTTGTCAGTAGTGCCAAAATCAAAGTCTTAAGATGGAAATTATCATGTAATATTTTCATTGTTTACTCTCCACTCATGACTCTGTTGCTGCAATCTTCTGAATACCATATACTGGACCCGGGGGGGGGGGGGGGGAGGTACTGCCATATATGGGCTATATAGGTATGTGCCGCTGTGAAGGGTATGGTTTTCAAGCAGTTGACTCTAGGATGGGGTATATAAAGCAGAACATTTAGGTCTAGAATAGGGTATCATTTTTCAGGAAACTGATCAGTTGGTTGAAGATTTTATCTAGACTAGGGAAATGGCTACCCTAGGATAGGGTGGATTTGGGGAGTTTACTCTAGTATAGGGTAGCAAAATTTAGCTGAACTAGCTCTGGTATAGGTTAAGGGTTCCAGGGTCCCAGCGGCACATCCCCACCCAGAAATTCCTAAAGTAATACCCCCCCCCCCCCCCCATCCCGGGATACTCGAGTTGCAAGCAGAAGTGGAAGAATAAAACAATAAAAATGCTTGTTGCCATGCATTGCAACAAACTGCAGTGACAAATTCAAAAGTGGAGTCAGAAGATTTTTCTCCTTTCAGTTATTATCTCAGTTTTTGAGGGAAAGGTTCCTGATGATGGATTGCTTCAAGAACTCCAGTCGGATGCAGTAACTGAGGAGACAATGTCTTGTCTGTATGCTGGGCTGTACTGTCTCTTGCGCAGTGCACTGCGCCTTCCTCAAACTTCTCTTAAACCAGACCGTTTCAAGTCAGACCTCACAGAGCTCAAGTAAGCATATTATTGTGGGTGGCGATGGCAGTTAGAAGTGGGCTGGGTGCAGTTTGGAGGAAATAAAAGAATAATCAAATTACTGATGTTATGACAGATTTTTCATATGCAGGTGTATACATGAATATTAGTGGACCTTGACATTCATTCTTGTTATATAGAGGATATTACATGGCTACGCGGAGATACGAAATTTCTCTTCGAGTGTTGAAAAATATTGCGCAGCGAACGAGTGAAGTATTTTTTTAACGCGAGAAGAAAATTTTGCATCTCCAAGCAGCCATGTACTATTCTATTTATTATATAAACACCAATGAACTACCAAACCATTTCACTTTAATAGTTTTTTGGTGTGAAAGGCATGCTTTATTATGTAGCCGTAGCAACGGTGATATTTTCACATGTGAAGATACCAAGTTTTCGCGCGAAAGCTCACCTGGTATTTCATTGGTGTTTTTATAATAAATTGCAATATTCACATGGAGTGGATGTAGCAAATTATTCCTGCTCTTGTGATAAAAGGTCTGAGAAGTAGTTTCAGGATTCTAATATTTAGGAGAGATTTCAGTCACTCCCAAAATTGTCAGAACTGAAAAACATTTTGCCAGATGTGCCTTGATGTCAGTATCAATTATCATTTCCATTATTTCATCCAGAGTTTTCCAGTTTAACATTCCGTGAATTTGCCGTTCTAACAGGATTCTTTTTGTCATATTATTGTTGTCCTTTGCAGGGTTCCTGGAGAACTAATTCCTGATTTATCAAGCATTGTGTTTGGAGAAAAGCAAGTATTTCTGTTCATAAAATTGTGATAAAAGTTGGTTGTGTTTTGCTGTTTTTCACTAATAATCAAGACAGTGAATGTTTATTTTAGTCATTCAACTTTTTTTGGAGCAGTCTGTGATGAAGGGTAAATTAACATTTAAAAAACTGAGAGCACAAAGGTTTCTTTGACTGGGAAATGGTGTCACCTTGGCTTGGATGAAAATGCATTGCCCTTTCAGTTGAAAACAAGTTGATGCAAGAGTTTTAAAGTAATTATTATGATATGTTTAAATGTAATGGGGTCAATTTTCATGGGCACTTTTTTGCGGGGGAATGATAGCATTACAAAAATTAATGGTTGCCAGTGAAAGAGAGCTTGTGATGGTGTTCATTGTCATCCTTTGCCTCTACAGAAGATCAGCATTTGATGCTGCTGCCCTCAAGAATAGAAACCATCTTCCAAGCTTGGATTCACTCAGGTGGAGAGTTGATGTGGCTATATCCACTAGGTGAGCATTAACATAACAATATTCATCAAATACATTTGTGTCCACTTAGCACTATTAATATTATTAATTCTTTCACATTGCTTATCAACCAATTTAAATAATGATAAACTTTTCCAGGCCTAGTAAACCTAACCAGTTCTGTTAAAGAATATATATCCTTACTTTAATATTGTAACTCCCCTTGGGGCTAACAACTAAAAATTAAGTATAATACATTTCATACTAAAATTACTGTTGAGAAAAAAAATGGTCCTTCATTAAGTTTTTAAAAGCTCTGACTGAGGATTAGGCTTTCAATTTAATTGTCATCTAAGTTGTTTCAGATGTTACCAGCTCTATAAATAAATGTTCGCTGACCAGTAGCTGTTTTAAACTTCAGTAGCATTTTGAGGGTATCATGCTTACCAAGCTATGGATGGTTGAACGTTTGCAGAATTTGTCACATAAATAAGTAGGAAGAGATTGTTTAAACACTTTTCTGCCATATTTGAGTCTCTTAGATATAAAAGCTGTTTGACAGGTAGCCAGTTGAGCTTGCGCAAAAGTGGAGCACTTGTTGACATGATCATATTTCCTGGAATTTGTAACAATTTTTCTTGGGTAATAGTAACTTTGTAGGCTGGGTCATTTGTCCTGATCTTCTGCTCCACTTGCAGTCGTCGTAATATATGTAGACTGTATTATTTGGGTTACAAGCTATGCATTATATAAAGGAAAGAATAACCTCAGGCTTTGCTTGCTCGACATCATGAATAATGGCATTACTCATATTGTTTTTTTTTTGTAGTTCCCTCAGTAGAGTACTTGAACCTTCGGTTTTAATGGAAATGAAACTGAGTGATGGAAAAATCCACACATTTGAGGTAAGGCATTGACTTGGTGAGATTAACCTGTCAGTTGGAGGAAAAGCCTTGGTGTACTCAAGCTGCGGCTTTTCTTGTAATCTTCAAAATTCCAGCAAAGTGAAAAACTATCAGTCTTACAAACCAGGATTTGTGTCGACACAGTACTTGAAAGCTTATTGGTCTCAGGGGCCAATGCAAAGTGAAGAGATGAGTGAAAAAAAGAGGTTTTAACCTCCCTAGCCATGTCACTATACCAGCAGAGTAGACTGTCTCCCCCCTCCTTCCTGGTTGCCTCCGTTCAGGCATCTGGGACTCGCTAACTGGCAAGGGAAAATTCAAGCATTTTTTGTGGCTGTAGAAAACTGAAAAGTTAAGCAGGCTTAAAGTGTATTGGTCAAGCAGCATGGCTTTTTTCTTGACTGCACCTTTGAAATTGCTCTGCCTTGTTGTTTTCCACATGGTTCGTACAATCTTGAAAAGGTCTTGAATTTTACTAGTCGTCTTGAAAAGTCCTTGAATTCGGTTTAGGTCCTTGAAAAGTACTTAATTTCTTTATTACGTCTTGAAAGGCACGTGAAATTCACAACCTTGTCTACGCCAGACAACTTTTTTCTGTAAAATAAGATTATTTTACCAAGGAAAATTTGGCTCACCCTTGGTATAACAACCTGTAAAACTCATGGATAGAGTAACTTAGGTATTTTTGTGCATAAACAATATTGCATTTCTGTTTCTTTATTTCAAATGCTATTTCTGTACCACAGAAGCAATTGCAAGTCATACCCAGTCATTTTGCAAAGTCTTGTTGCGGAAAGTAGTATAAAATAACATGGTCAACGAAGGCCAAAGAAGTAAAAATTGTAAATTACTCCATGGCTTATTTTAGCCAATAATTATGGTGATCAAAGGGGGTTAAAAAATGCCAATTTATGAAATAAATCTTAGTCCGTCAAAACTGTAATTTGTCCTTGAAAAACCCTTGAAAAGTCCTTGAAATTTGTTTGTCTGAAGATGTATGAACCATGTTTAAGACTAGTAATGAGCGGTGAGCTCTCTTTCAGCCAGTGAAATTCACTAGCAGCCACCCCTTAGCTACAGTCCTGAGTATTATTGTGATACTGTATTACCTGGTCAAAATAAATCTTTTAATTACAGGTGTACTGATCCTTGTTTTTATAGGTGCCATTATCCAAATTTCATGAGCTAAGATACAATGTGGCCTATGTGTTAAAGGAGATGGAAGAAGTTGAAAAGAAAAACATACTGAAGATTCAGGACTAACAGTAGGGCCGGATAGAACCCACGTATTTAGACTAGGCAGGTACTATTAGTAAATTGCAAGTGATTAATACCATTAATATTTGAATTGGCTCCTAGCTTCAACCAAATGCTACATCATCATCATCATCATCGTCATATTGCCGTCTTCCCTTAAAATCTAATTTAACTTACAGTACTGTTATAAAATAAGAAACTTTTCTTATAATTGCCCTACCTGTTCCCTCACCCAAAAGTACAGCTGTAACTTGGTCCTCCTGACAACAGTGCTGAAGAATAGTGATACACTGAGAAACTGAACTTAGAATTTAGCAGGTTTTAATGGCACTTGGAAGTGAATTGGTATGTTGAAAATGAGTGATAAATCTGTACCATTCACATTTTTTTTTTCTATCTCCTAGAAGATGCACTCCACTGTTATTAGTATTTTCATGTTAGAGTTTGTGTTCAAGTTAAATAAGAATGGAATGAGTTAATGAAGCAGCAATTTGAATAATTATATTCATGCCTAGGTCTGGTGCTGATATTTTGAGCATGGTCACATCTTAAGATGTTTTGTGTTAATTAGGATCTTACCTGCCCTTGGAACATTTTCTGGAATTCTGGACACCTCTATTAAAAAAAGAGAGTTGAAGTGCAGGGTGTACTGTATTGTCTATAGTATCAGTTGTTAAATGAAAAGCTTTTTCCGAAAATGATGAAGATAATGCAAGGCTGCTTGGTGCAAAAACTGAAACGTTTTGAACACTTTTGGTATAAATTGTATTAATTTCAACTTTTCACTGTGAGAAAGATTGCTTGCTGTCAGGATGTGTGATTTCTTTGGCAAGTTAATTATAACATGAGAGATGATCGTCAAACATGAACATCATTACATGTGCATAGTTACATCATTACACCTCATTGAGTCATACACTTAACACTTCTTACATCTATAATAATATACATGTTCATTCATATGGTTATATGTGGTGTATCATGGGGGACATTTTTATCATTTTGAAGAAATTACTGTCCAAAGAAAAAAGGCATGGGGAAATTTGTACTACTTTTTAGAAATATCCAAAGGAAAAAAACCGAATGTACCAAGATGGCTTAGTCTGAAAATAGTGATAGTAACATTTGCAGTAGAAGATAACCACCAATATTACAGTCAAGGCATTTATTTATAAAATGAACCCGTTAGTCATTCTGGTAACTAGTGTCAAATTGAAATTGGCATTCCTGTATGTGTAATGAGCAGTGATTATTTTACAAAAATGTCTCTGTATTTGGTCAGATTGAAAATCTTTGATTGGATAAAATTGCTTCGAAGACATTGACATCAATTCTGGGAAACTGAGCTGGTAGAAATTTCATAACTGCCTTGCGTGTGAATTCACGGCTCATGACACAGGCACTGAAGAATGCAGAGATCAATCTGAATAATTTATTCATCAATGGCATTTTGGAGGGTACGCTTGACCTGGCTTGACTGTAATCCTTCAAGCCCTTAGAGTGATCAGTATCAAATTTCTCTTTGTAATATCAAAGCTTTAGAAAACCGAATGGTCATGAGGATTAAGGACATGATCAAACACAATGAATTTAATGAATTGCTACTTAAATGGTAACAAAGGAGAATTTTGTAGAAATTTTGGAGATAACTACTTGTATTGTAGGCAGTTGATTAATAATGATCAAATGTGTTAATATTGATAATGTGGTTTGCATAACTGTTATAATACTTCAAACCAAGCATAAAACATTTTTGTAGAAAAATTAGTATCTTATCTCAATGTGGGAAATAGGCACACATGTAAATAAGCTATGCTACATGTACATGTAGTGAGTTAACAAAAATAACACTTTTTTGCACTTAACTCTCTTCTTAGTTGCTGAGTTTGGGAATTAAAAATTGAAAATCAACATGTAGATGGGTAGTGTGTTTCTTCATTGTTTTTATTGAAAATCACATTACAATATTGTTGTTGTGTTGAGAAATTTTACATCGACACAGCACTAACCATTTAGATCAATGGTGGTGCACAATTCTAACCTAATTTGTTAGTAATCGGCAGCTTATAGCCTAGCTTAAATATAATAAGCCTGTTCTAATTGATTCAATGACTAACCAGGTGGTGTAGGATTCAACAAGTTTATGAATTCAGTTTGTCTAATTACAATAATACACCTCGGAACCCTTATGGGTCTTCCAGTATGCTTCAAAACTGGGTTGTAATAATATTTTTAATCACATCGTGGCAAATTTGCCTATAGGCCTATAGCAATAAATCATAATCTACAAAAATAAGTTATCATACATATTTAGTAAAATTTGTATACTTTAAAAAGTTGTCTGCAGTATTAATTTGTTTCGGAGACAGGGCCAGTTGCACAAAACTAGTCTTATTATTTGCTCGAAGTCAAACTCTTTTTTAATGTGGGTCGTCAGCCATTACACTGTGCATCTGACAGTTGGTGTTATCTGACTGATTCCAGGTCTAAACAATCTTAACTTGTCTGCCCATAACCTTTAAGTGTATCTTTGGAATGAGGCAAACAGCTCTTGTAATTTCTCAAGACGGGTCTTCAGGCAAGCCATAGCGAGGAACTGTAATTGAACATGTTCTGGTAAAGGACATATAGACAAAAGCCACCATATCCACTGGGGCCCTTGTGGAAGATTGTCAAGCTCGGTGTCGCAGCTTGGCATTTCTGAAAACATGTTTGTTATTCGCCTCTGAAATTATCAACAGCAAAGAAATTCTGATCACACAATATGCCTTGCAAATGTTGAGGATTCTAAAAGCCGTTCACGCATGTAGGGGCATGTACATTTCCTGTTAGGCAAGTAACTATTCACTTAGGTCCTCACTCGTGTACTTGCACATGCCTCATAAGCACATAACCCTCTAATTAAATTATAAACTTAGGTAGCAATGGCCCTAGGCAAGCAAAAATTGAGTAGTGCAAGCTGAAATTCAAGTCCAGCCCATATAATATCATGTTGGAAACTTAATCACCTCATTAAAAAAACAACACATAATTATAAAAATAAATAAGATTATATATGTATTTTTTTTACCTTTGCTCTTTTATTTTCATTTTTTTTTCTTTTTGTCATTTCACTTTTTTTAGCCTAGAACTATGATTAGTACGACTATCTAATATATTTATTTTAAGATTTACTGTAGCTCTGCCATTGATTTTCCCATGTGTAATTATGATAATATTTTGTTCTAAGGGAAAGTTCATTTAATATTACAAGGGCGGGGGATGAAGATATTGAAACTCGAAGCTTGAAATTTTAGCAGCCCCCCTCGCTAGCGGTTCAATTTTTTTGGAGCCCCCTCCTTGGTAGTCAAAAAAATTTCAGAGCCCCCCCCCCCCTCCCCCTCCTCCTTCAATTCCTTTGCTCCCCTGAAAAAAGATCGCTAGACTGTATTAAATATATTTACCGTTATTGTCTTCAATGGTTTATACTATGACAAACTTGAGATACACTTGTGATACAATTTTCTAGAGCATTTTTGGGATGAACAAGAGTGTAATAATTACTGAGACTACATTATTTTGTTATATCTGTAAACCACGTGATATAGCTAAGTTGCACAGGTCATTAAATTGTTGAGTTGAAAACCATCCGATCTGTATGATGATGTCATGTGTTGGTTTTGAAGTATACAAATTTTCGGAGCCCCCCCTCCTAGCGCAACAATTTTTTCAGAGCCCCCCCTTCGGGTGTCTAAAAATTTTCGGAGCCCCCCCTCAATATCTTCGTCTCCCCCCCTTGTCATATTAAATGAACTTTCCCTAATAGACCATTTTACAGTTGTACCCTAGCCTTCGAGTGAATGTGAGGCTGAGGTTGACCTTGCTTTGATACAAACCTTCTTTACTTTGTTATGGAAATTGTTCTTGGAAACTACAAGTTAGCATAAGAATAACTTGATTAACATAATAATGCATGAAGGTTTGTATCAAAACAAGGTCACCGTCAACCTCGCTTCCATCCATAACTGTAAAATGGCCTATTATCTAACTGAGGGAGCCCATTCCTTATAAGCCCGGTGGCTTCTCTTAGGCTTCCTCGCCATGAGAATTTAAATAATTAGATTTTATTTGATTTGTACAATTTGTGGCAAACAAAACAATAAACAATAAACAATAAACAATTACACATGGAACAGCAAGTACCATTGTGTAGTCTACATCTAGGTACAGTCTACGGGTAGATATAGCTAATTAAACCTTTGAAACTTACTGTTGGTGATACTGAAAAACTTTATGTCAAGTGTAGATATTAAAATAAGCCATGCAGTTGTGCAAACTTTAAACTCACCCTCGAAAGAAGTGGTAAATTTGCAAACCAGTTTTTTGCATCATTGTAAACTCTTTCATGAAGGGCCTTGATCTCCTCTAAAAACAACAAAAAACAAACAAACGAACAAACAAAACATGCAACATTCAGTTTGTTTTAGTGCGAAATGATTATTTAAATCCACGGTGAAAAAATATTTTAACCAGTAAACAGGTTAAATTTTCAACATTTCGCCGAGTTAATGTTAATGTCTTCGACAAAGAACCAGTGTGGAAAGTTACCGGCATAGGAAATGATTGTAAACTTTTGGTTAAACCAGGTTAAGCCTACCCTCTTACAGCTGAAAGTCCAGTATTATTATAATAATAATTGTTATTACTGTTGATAGTTGTGCCAATAAATATCTAGTTGTTGCTAATGATATCTGAAATCAATGAAAACAGCATATTACCCAGTTCTTCTGGTGGAATTGGTTCATCTTTGATCCACTCAACTTTAGCAGTGTGGTAGCCATTCTGCATTCCTCTTTCAATGACCTGTAAGTAAATACATGTGATTCGTCAGTCAGGCAGTCATTAAAAACTGTTCCTGATAAGATCATTCACTTCAGACATTTCTGTTTAAGTAAGACAGTCAAAGCACTAGTACGAATAAAAAAGAATTTACTTTTTACTCAAAATAGACACCTTTCTAAGATGAATGAGTATGTCCGTTTTACAGAGATGTGTGACTAAAAGGATTAAAGAAAGGGAATATAAAGGGGCCAACTCTACATGAAGGTGTCCATTTTGTAGAGATTCCATGAAAAGGAATAAAAAAAGGCAGGGATCAACTCTAAGTTTCTGTTTTAGTGAAGTGTGTAGGAGGTGTCTGTCTTAATACTGAGAGTCAACTAAAAGGAGTAAAGAACGGCAGGAACCAACTCGAGGTGTCCATGTCAGTGAGATGCCTATCTTGCAAAGGTGTCTGTTAAGAGAGAGTTAGCTGACTTGTCCATAACAGCTTGGCTCAAATCAGCTTATTGTTCCTTATAATCCACTATACACTTGGTGTTGACCAAATTTAATACTAGTAATCACCTTAAAACGCCTTCCACCAACACAGTCAAGAAAAGATCTTCCATCTGGAAGGTACTGTAGGTCATTAATCTCTAACATGACACCATAATCTACAAAACTGAAAGGCAACAAAAATTTAGTTTCAAAAGTAAATATAACAATAATTTTTAATACATTTTTCCCACTCTCTTACAATGAATTCTGAAAATCAGTGTGCTTGACTTATTTTTCACTTGTCTGTTAGCAGAAAATGTTTCCTGCGAGAGTGAGCTTGTTTTTATTTCCCTTAAAACAGAGGATGCTAAGACAGGGTTATCAGGTTCAGTTTTTGTAACATCTGGAAAATTAATTATTATTTCAGCAGGATTTTCTTCATTATTAATGACTAGCACTCTGCAAATATCACATAAAGTCCGGCTCATACTTTCAAATCAGTCTTAAACTACATTTAAATACTCGGCCGATTCAAAATTTCTTGCATGATTACAAACTGAATAATATTCTACTCCACTCAGTTTACGTGTTAATGAACTACAGTAAGTTGAAGCTCTTGTAAGTGACCAGAGCTGGTCGCATACGAGAATGAGCTCTTGAAAGTGACCGCATGGTAAAACAATAGAGGGTAGTCACTTACAAGAGCTTCAGGAACTCACTAAGAATTCAGAAAGAAACAACAAAATAAATTTAATGTTTTATCCGATATAGCCACAGCTAAAATTTACGTCCAATATTTTAGACCAAAATGACTCCGCATCTAAATATCAGTACATGAATGAGTTGATCTACGTCAGTTCCTGTTTTATCAGGTCTGAGTGGTCGTTTACGAGAGCTTAAAACAAAGGAAAAGTCCTGTTGGGTAATCGCAAAGGTGGTTGCGGTCGCTTGCAGGAACAAAAAGTTTTAGTCACAGTTCAAATGGGGTTTCATATAGGTGGTAGTAACTAGAGCTGGTCGCTTACGGGAGGGGTCAGAGGGAGAGCTTTAACTGTATTTTGCCCTGCACTTGAGGGCGTGGTCTCACCCCTTATCCTCATCATGCACACACATTCCAAACTGCTTGGATCCGGACTCCATACACTGTCTGACCATAAGACGGTAACGAGGTTCAAAGATGTGCAGAGGACAGGGTTGTGACGGAAAGGCCAAAGTACAAACAAAAATGGGAACATCTTCCGTGGTGTCCCTTGCCACACTGAAAGTAACAGGAGTCAAGAGTCAACATACAAAATCTTGAAGCATGAATTTTGTGTGCTCTTGACTACTCGTTATATTTAACATTATTATTGACACACACGACCCAGCGAGAAAAGTTCTCTGAGCTTTTTTGTATTGAAATTGGGAGGAACAAGTAAATTTCTCTAACTAGACTCTCCGCTGAGGTGGATATATCTGTGGTACTAACAGATACATAGTAGAGCTGTTCCTTAGAAAGAATTGCATCTACCCTAGCTAATTGAAACTTTAAAAGTTATTTTAAATTGCAAGTTGTGATTTAAAAATGTTCAGTGAAATAGCATGACGTTCACAAATTTTATATAAAATCATAGTCCAGGGTGCAAAGAAAATCATTTTTACAGCTTGCCATTGCACTTGCTAGCACTTACTAGCCCAGACGTCATTTCAACCAGCCCCAAAAGCTTTTTGATGAGCAGAATTGATTTCACAGTTCTTCTGTTATTCAAATTCCTCAAAAAACATCACTTGCCCATCAGACAAGTTAAAAACAGAATTCACTAGCCCAATAGAAAAATCCACTAGCCCCGGGCTATCGTACACTACTTATTTTGCACGCTGCAGTCAAATGTGTTGATTTTCATTTATACCAGTATAAATGTTTATATGCAAGAATCCGTTCCTACAAACTCACTGAAGAAACAGTCAAATCATCATTTTTTTTGTTTTTAAGTTCCATTTTGCTTTAATTTTCTTGGTACATTTTTATTTTGTTTCGTATTTGTGACTTCTTCTTGACTTGAATTGACTTCACTTGACTGCTTTCTTAGCCACTAACAAAACTTAAAAACCTAGTCTGTCTGGATATTAATAGTTCGATCCTCACCTTGCTAACTTTTCCATTTCTTCCTCATGTAGTTTTTTTCTTTCTTCATGTTCCTCAGGCAAAGCAGATTCAATGAGCCTGCTCACAGCTGCTGTGATGTTCTGAAGACAATTGAGCAATCACTAGTGTCATACTAATATTCTCCTTAGTAGGAAGCTTATAATAAGCAATGACGTTGGCAAAGGGCTTATTGACTTTTTAAGTTACGTTTTAGTGGCCGTTGCTGTGGTTGTTGCTTAAGCTCCTTAGCTAATAGGCAATAATCATTAATTTTGATATTTTTTTACAAAAAAAATAACAGTGAAAATAGTTACCTGGTTTCTTTCAGCAAGGAACTGAAATTAAGATAGAGAGGAATTAATTATGGTAAAAAGAAAGATAATTGAAAGAAATATTTTGAGTGACAAGGATGTACTTGGGGTTTCAAGGATGTAACTTTACCTTGCTTAAAGAGTATCTGCAGATAGGGCACGTTGGTCTGTGATCAAGATTGCAGTTTAGGCAGCAACGACAAAAAACATGACCGCATGGTGTGGTGACTGGCTCATAAAATAACCTAAAGGAAAAAACCTTTTGTCATTTTCTTTCATGTACACTGTAACTACAATTCTACAACAACTGTTTTTCATTGTTTCTTGTTGTAAGGGATGTCAGTTCTCTAAAAAGAATTAAAAATGCAAGTGATTAATTAACTATTGGTGAAATAAATTTTCAATAAAATAGTAATTACCAGTAACTATTAATCTTTCTTGTAAAAATTTTTTCTTGCACACTGATTATTAGTATTATACATTGTACTATTATAAAATACTATCTGTCTTCTCATTGGCTGAGAGTCTACAGTTAATTTTTGAAACTGCAGCAACATACATATGTACAAATAAGTTTAGTCATCTGTTAGCAGTTTAGTGACTAATCTGTAGGTTGTGCAAGAGCAATAATTATTTCAAACTCTGTTCCTTGCAATGGTGTGTTTGTCATTTTCTTTAGAACACTGTATGATAAAACAATAATTTATTACTAGATTCGGGTTCTTGCAATATAATGATCAATGTCAGTTTAAAGTAATTAGCCTCAGGCAGCTTCTACTTGGCTGATAACACTTACCTTGACCTTGATTATTTCAGATATCCTCAAAACCTCATCCAATAATTATTGCTTATTGTGATGATCACTTGTATCCTTACCTACAGCACAGTGTACATTCTAGGTCGTCCACAGAACATTGCTTGCCAAGTCTTAATTTCTTGATGTCAGGTTCATCTTCACAGCTATCATTCGCTTCTGAAAGGTTATAATAGCCGTAGGAGTTTTCAGTTACTGTATTCCCTCGAATAAGCAAAATTTCAGCGAAAAGGAGGGGCACTTATTGATAGGAGAGCATTCAATCAAGGGTTGCTTATTAAGTTTTTCTTTCAATAAACTGTAATTTTATTTTAGCAATTATTTTTTTAAAATAGAAAAACAAAATAGAACATTACCAACCTAAACGTAAAGTCAATATTCTGTGTTCATTTAAACAGTGACTGGTAATCAAGCATACCTTAGTTCTTCTATACATGTTATCCACTAGTGTATCAGTATGTATGTTTGTAAAAAATCGTGATTTTCTCATCATCCTTGAGATCATCATCATCATCATCATCATCATCATCAACGACATGCATATCATTGCATTTGTCTTGTATCCATATTATTTCAAAAAAGTGACCAGGAGGGGATGGGGCACATTTAAGAAGGAAGGCTGTTTGATTTATGGTGGTTGGGCGCTTATCTAAGCGTTGGTGTTTGCTTATTATTTTAACAAAATATTGTTGGGGTTCCCCTTAGAAATCATGAGACATTTGAAATGGGCTTGTATCCAGTTTGTTCCATTTTAATATTTAATTAGTTATTTATTATTATAATAATTCTCGTATCCACCAATGTAAGGTCTTACCTCCATGCATAGTAGGGCCCATTTTACTTTGCTCTACATGATTAACAAGACTTTTTAATCTGTGAAGAATTGGATCTGTCTCCTCACTTGCACAGTGGCCATGATGGTCCCCTTTTGAACTGGAACGGGGAATAGCTTCCATGATTAGCTCATGTATAAGCTACATAAGTAACAGAAAATATTCTATGGTAAGAACACTGAAAATGTTCTTATTTTATAGAGTTGGTACCATATTATTATAAATACACCACTGGATCTTCTTCAAGTGACCTGCCACCAGTAGTGCTAAAAATCTTACAAAAATGCTGCGATTTTGGGGTGTCTTTTAAGAAGTGATCACTAATTATCAACACAGTGAGTCTCTCCAGAGAACACACCAAACACATAGGTGTTTGGAAGAGATCAGACTCAAGTGGGATTTCCAGCGGGGTAGAGAAAACTCTCAATGCTAGTGATTGTCAGGGGGTTTGGGAGGGGAGCATGCACATCTTCTGGAAAAACACTTGACATTTACAGTATACTATAGATATTCAAGTTACAAAAATCTTCCTACCTTGGCCAGTGATTTTTCTACTCCTTTGTTGCCTGGATCTCTTGCAAGGCAGTGCAAAAATGCATCAGCTGCTTCTATCTTTTTGTTAAGACCCACCAAAGCACAGCCTTTCCTGTAATATCCCTAGCCAACAAACAGGTCAAGGATCAAGGAGTCAATTATGATAACAGTGGAGCTCTTGCATGCTCAAAGCACCATAGGTAAGAAATTTGGTTATCTATGCATTCAAGAAATTTTGGTAGTCACATGACTGTACAATGTACAACACTGGAAATTATTTGCGTCATGGCATTAACATTACAGAGGCTGTCCCCAGCATCCTGGGGAAACAGGAACATGATTATCGTCGGCGATTCACAGACGTCTCCTCGCGCGACTTTTCCTGAGGGAGGGGGGACATCTGTACACAGGCTACCGGGAAACCAGTGTGAAATGTCACATTTCCAGCTATTATGGGAGCCTGTAACTTGTGTGTAACTTGATAATAGACATTCATAGTTTGGTAAATTGACAGCTGTCAAAACAGGGTATCCACTGACCAGAATCACATGCCTGTATTGTTGGCTCAGGAGCCAATTCATCAAGTATTTTTTTGAGGTTTTCTGCTGACCAGATATTTGCTTTTAATTGATCGCCAGCTCAGCTTGTCCTCAAAAGTCATATGGTCCTTCCCGAAAGTCAAGTATAGATTTGTGGATTTCTTTGCACTGGTTCTAACAATCATTGACCAACTTTATTGTCTGACGTAAATTCTTAATACATCAATGGGTGCTTTCCTTTTAGCTCTGCCTAAATCTATATATTAACAACAACACTATCCAGTCTGATTGGCTATTGGCAACTGTGTCTGTACACCATTATCATGTCAAGAATAAGTTTAATACGCACCTTTGGCCAAGCAGGTTGGAGTTCACAAGTCCTGCTGGCTCTAGCAAGGGCTTCTTCAAAATACCCCAAGGAGAGCAAAACACAGGCAAGGTTACTTTGAATAAGATGGTCTGATTTATCTGCGAGAAACAGCAAACTTTAGTTTCTTGGTCTCTGAGACACTTTCCTGCCCCACCCCCTATATGAGATTAACCCTTTAACTGGAACAAAACATTACTTTTTTGTGTTTGACTTCAATATTTTGATGTTTTTTTTTCCTGACATTCTACAACCTTTTTATTACTAAAAGTCTCAGTGAAAGGCCCTTTGATATCCATGCTGACTAAGAATTTGTTGCCAAAATGGCTGCCATAGATCATCACCTTAGATAAACAGCTCAAAATTCTCCTACAGTTCTTTACATTCCTTTCAAGAATATTTATAACCCTTTAAGCACTGATATTAACATGTATATTCTCCTCACTGCTCTCCATATGTTTCCTTAATGAACTGTTTTAGAGAATTAGTTCAATCATCAAGACATTTCATCAGTACTGATCATTCCACTCACTCTCTTTACCTGTATATTTGATCTGGCAGTGATATTGTTTGGAGAAATTTGATACCAGTCACTATTAAGGTTCAAAGAGATAACTGGTTTAGGATGGCCCTAAAAGTAAGACCTCTTTTAGCTAAATCAATTCATTTTGCCCTTTCAACAACAAATAGAACTCAAGCAAACCATTTAGCCATCACCTGGATCAGATTTTTACATTAAAATTTGAGCAGCAGTTTGGTTCACATCAGGGTTAACAATACATGTACATGCATGTAGTTATAGCTGAAACTTTAGATGCCACAGTTTTGATCCCTGAGATGATAGCGAAATATTTTTGGCAGACGGAATTTACGGTACAGCTGGGTGTTTACTCCCTGAGAGACTTTAATATTGTGCCTCATTTTGTTTGTTCAATTCCCGTGGTGAACAAGAAGTAAATGCATTTGTGGGTGAAATTTGAAAGGAACTATTCTCTAGAATAGCATCTGTGACCGCAGGAATAACAGTGTTATGCTAATACTGTTTTTTTAAAAACAGCTCTCCCCAAGGCACTGCAACTATTTCCGAGAAGCATATCTTCTTATTAATTAGGCTATGCAAATTATTAGCAGCCCCAGGACATAATTAAGCTAGCTGTTCTATATCCCCATATTAATTTTATTCTACTCACGGTTGAGGAGTGAATGATTAATAATAATAAAAAAAATGGGATGCCTGGGGGGAAAAAGCCAGCAGAACTATGACCCTTTCATTGCGGAAATAAATTTAAGGGTCGAAACATGATATGAACAACTTCGATATTACGTAACCTTTAGAGTCACACAAGAACAAAACAGAATTTATCAGTCTTGAACTCAGAAAGCCAGGTTCACTTTTTATAACAATGAACCCCAACAACCTTCAAAAATTTAAAAAGCTCAAATGTTCAACAAAGGGCATCGCTGGAGATCACGGTCTAGTGTAGCCGAAGAAATTTTAAAAATATCGCGCGTAATAATTTTATTTGAAACTTGATAAGCCGGCTCTCGTTTTCAGCATCCTGGGTGAAAAAACGAGAATTGTCTGTATTCCTCGTCTTCACACATGGGAACGGTGGAACAGTATCTCTGTGTCTGCTGGAATACTACAATAGATTGTTAAAGTATTCTTAAAATGGGATCTGTGTACTCCTGTAGTTACGTAACTATGAACTCTGTCATCGACGGCAGCGAAAAACAACAGCATGAAATTCTGGGTTCATGCACTGGTACACATTGGCAGAAATCAAAACTCGGAGATACTTACTCAATTTTTCTGCTTCTTTATATTTGTCGATCGCTTGCAGACTTTGTTTTCTTTTATGCAGTTGGTTTCCTTCGAACCTCAAGCGAGTGGCTTCCAATACTCCCTGGAACGACTTCTCGAGTATGTCTTGCAGGATAACATTTATCCTAAAAGCACCACTAGAGAATGGTTTGTCGCAGTGACTGCATTTTTTCGCTTCTTGCTTTTCTAAGCACAATTTACAGAATGAGTGACCGCACGAAACGGTGACGGGTTCGTAAAGAACTCCCGTACAAATGCCACATTGTAAAATGGTGGTGTCCTCGTTATCGAAAAAACTATTATTCTCTATCGTTATGACCTTAATGAGTCCTGTTATAAAGCGAAGCAACCGATCTGGTTGAATTGTCCCTCTTTTAAAAGCTTCGCAATAAACGGGTAAGGCATCAGATAATCGTCCTTCCAACGCCAAAGTATCCGCTTTCCCCAGCAGGTAAGATTTTTCCTTTGACTTGCAACTCCGTTTTCTAAGCAGGCTTTCAAACATTTCGCGGGCCTTGGGGAAGTTTCCTTTCTTCATTTCCGCTTCAGCTTCCCATTCCATAATTTTTGGCTGGGAAGGATCATCGAACAGCTGTACTGTGCACCTTCCTAGACGCAGGATGAAATCGCGAAATACTTTGAAGAGTAATTTCAATCAAATATGATTGTAATGACGTAACTTCGGTCAGCAGTGTCTCGGAGCCGCCAGGTAAACATCGATTGTGATTGGTCAGTTTCTACCTCCGCCTTGTTATGCAATTTTCATTCCCGGTTCAAATGAATGCCGAGATCTACCAGCAAAAGAAGAAACACTTGAAATTCACTTGGAGATGCTACTAGTACATTGGCGAACTCTGAAAATGTAACTTACTATCGCTCGGGAGACAGACGCCATTTTGTTTTCAGTGATGGGGTGTAAATGGGGGCGGGGTTGGGGGTAAGCAGGGGTCAGGGTTTGAAAATATGTCTTGTGATTCGAACGTCATTTAATTGTTTCATGTCACGAACGCGTTTTAGCTGGTGTTTCCCCAAAGAAGTGGCTAATTTTGTTGGAAAAAGCAGAGCAAAAACTTTCTTTATACGATGTACCCATTCAGCTATCTTTGCTTCGGTTTTATGGGTTCTTGGGACAAAAGCCCCCCTGAGTTACAGACTTCTAAATTTAGTAACAGCTACTGTTTTGCAAGTTCAAGGACTAGGCAAACCGTACCAGGCTATAAAAGCATGAGACAGCGTAATTTAACCCCCGATCAAAAAGACACAAGAGCCTCTCAACTCCTTCTGAAATCATTCCAAGAGACAAACAGGTCAGCAGGGCTGGGTGGGGGTAGCCGTTTACTCCAAGACTTCAGCTCTTAAACGAATATCTCGCTTTCTACCCGTTAATACTATGATTCTCTTATATCAAACGTTCACTGAACGTTCCTAATGAGTTCCACATTTAGAATATTGTAATACAGTTTTTGTTGGTCTAGGTAAGGTGCGGAGCGACAGACTCGAAGATGCCAACTATTATATCTTAAGAACTCTATTTGGAGGACTAAGAATGAAAGCTACGAAAGCTTACCGAATCTCGTGGGCGTGAATACTTTGAAACACCGTCGTTATTACCAAGCTCTGATTCGCAAATGTCTTAACTCAAAAGGTCCAAACTACATTGCCAATTTTCTAAATTTAAGGGATGTATGTTTATAATCGAAAGGGGTAAGGGAAGTAACTTGGTACAGCCTCATTTTAACACTGATTGGATGCTTAAATCCTTTTCCATTATATCTAGCAAGCTGTGGAATAGGCTATCGTTATATATTACAAACTCCGATAATCCTAAAGTGTTTAAAAAGGCTCTTCAAAAGTTCAATTTAGAATCTTTATACTAGTTTATATCTTGCATATGTTATTAGGTTATTTTATCAGTACTTTTTTCTAATATATTTTATTCTTTGCTATCATAGTTTGTGACCTTTTTCTGACTGTTCATGTTCAATTTTAGCTCTTTTTAAATAGTTTTTTATATGATATATTCTTATGTAATAGATGTTAGGTCTTACGGTGTTAAAGTTTTTCCTTGGTTTTTACCATGTTTGTGCACGCTCGAACGAGTTTTTATTAACTCCTAGGTGTAACGTGTATAAATAAACTATTTACTTACTGTACTTAATTGTCTACGGTTTTGCTTATATCGTCCACATTTCTTGAGAGAATGCAGAAAGTTTTCCGTCTATTGCTGCCTTTCAAATGATAGAGTGGAAAAGAAAGTGGGCCTGCAATCGTTCTATATTTTCTCCTATAGCCGGAGTTGGGTTTAAAATCGATATAAACGTATGATCATGTTTTATTTTTTGTATACAACACAGGAGCCTATACAAGGTAGATAAAACATTTAGTACGTTTACAACATTTTAACAAAGATGCAATTACTACTCCAGTACTATATTCAGTGCCGTGGCATTGGCCAGTAAGAATGGAACAAATGCAAATGCAACGCTCCTCGCGTGTGCTACCAAGAAATCCAGCCTAGAATTTTAACCCTTTGGAGACGGCTGGGTCGTTTTCGTTTATTGTCAATTACGCAGGTTTCTTTGAAGTCGTTGAAGTGTGCTCCGGCACAACTTTAAAAACGAATTGGATTTACAAAATTTATTTCAGTTCTTTCATGTGTGCAAATTTTACATTGTCGTACTTGGACCTTAAAACGATAGCGATTTTCAGTGCTATTCCCTTCAAACTGGGTCAAAATTTGTATGATTTTTTTTCTACTTCACGTGACCCGAAACGCTTTGGCCGCGCGGAATAATGAGGCCTAGGGACTAAGCAAGGTTTGAACCTTCGCGGCACAAATTCAATTCATCGTAAACTGGTGAGAATACCAAGATTCATGATAGGGCCATTGTGGCTCTTGAGAATACTCATCTCAGAGGTAAGACAAATAGATGGTTTAAAGGACAGAACAAGCCTTAGAATCTTGTTTTCGGCTTGTGACGTTTGAAGCGTCATCTTCAGGAATATTGCTTTCGCTTTTAAGAGCTTCATTCTCATCTTCAAAGTGAACATTCTTGTCCACTTTATTCGGTTTCTGACTTCCGTTCGCGTCTGCAGAATTAATTTTGGCACGGTCATCGTCCGTCTTCTCTTCAGCTATTTTGGCCGGCTTCAACTCATCCTGCCCTCGTTTTATTTCAACTCCAAAAGTTCTTTTGAACGTTTCGAGTCCATCTTCCTCATAAAGCGCCTGCTGGACCTTTTTCCAGTCTTGCTCTGTTTCGTGAACGTTCAGCAAAACTCGATTGAGAGACTTCAAATCCTGTTTATTTTCTTCTGAAAGTCGCTCTGCAATCACATCGGCCGCAGCCTTGAGGCAAAACACTTCATCAACATCGACTCCCGTCATTTCTCCAATTTTTGAAACCTCATTGCTAGGATTTTCGCCGATGACCTTGCTCGCCCATTTGAAATCAGAACTTGAGAACTCGCACGGAATCAAGTGCACATAAGCTGGCTTGGGAGGTATGGCTGAAACCTGAATGGGATAGAGTATTCTTCGAGACGAGCTTCGATTCCTGAAAATCGCAATGTTTAATTCTTCCACCAGTTCATTTGATACCAAAAACGCCGGTGAAAGCAGGGGGACAATAACACGCGCCACATCTAACGACTGTACTCTTGAGAAATCCCCTGCAACCGGTTCACTTATCTTCAAGGAGGGTATTTTTTCAAGCAGCAACTGCTTTAAAACAACTGCACACTTCTTATCTGAGTCGGCAAAACTCAGGGCAATATCACAAGCGGTATTGCCCTGTGGCGTCACTTGTGATGGTGTGGAATCTGATGACGTCGCCTCCGTTGACTCAGGGGATGCGACAGTCTGATGGGCATCAACGGACATCACATCACTAGCAGCATGGCTCATTCTAAGGGGTTCCTTGCTGCTTTCGCTGCTTAAATCTATGGGAGTTTTCAGAACACCTGAGCGGAACACAAAGTTGGCTTTTCTGTAGTCATCCATGACTGCTTCAATCGTAACGTTGCTCTTCTTAAGGTGATTTAAACGCTGGGCGAGGATGTCATCTGCTGAGTGACCACTGGTGCCTAAATAGAAAGAAAACAAGACTGTAGTTATTCCCCCACTCTTATTTTATTTAAGACGGATACCCCTGGGACCGGCAATAAGTGTCCCTGCGGAACGGGGGAACTTTTTGTTTGTCGGAAAATTAGAATCTAAACCCAAAGGAGACCAATCTGGACCCAATCCAATCTGCAGGTTTCATTTGACCCCTAAACGAGACTATATGACTGCATTTGTATAGGTATTTCTTAACGAACAACTCCCTCTTGATAACTTTACGGGAAAAATATTGGCTTTCCGCGGGGTGGATTTGCCGTTAAGCCTAATTTTTTACGTGCGTGTGAACGCAAATTTTACGTACGACTTTTACGTTTTCGCGCGACCTTCGACTTAACTTCCAAAGCTAATCTCCAAGGAGCCGCATTTTCAACAAATGGGTCACTCCTTACCTAGTCCCCAGGGCTTTTCCCTACAAAAAATGGCAGGGTTAGGGACGAGGTTGCTCATTATTGCGCCCGGCGTCTCGGTTACGTCACCGAAATGCGTTGACCGCGAAGCCCTGGGAAGACGCGGTACAGTGACTAAGCAAGGTCACTCCCTTGTGATTAAATGACATGCTGTTGTAGATCAGTCTCTGAGAATATATGTAAACCATTTCTTCAGAAAGGAGGGGTGGGGTCAGAGGCACCTATTTAATATTTTTAGCCTAAGGGGGAAGGGGCGCTAATTCGAAGTAGGCTGATACTTGGAGTTGGCATCTTACCCTTCAGTCTCTTAACCAAATCAGTACAGACTGTGGCTAACAACTGATCCATGTCCACTTGCGACGAAGCGCAGTCAACAGGAAGAGGCTCCGCACACCAGAGTGGGAGTTCATCTATAGGCTCCACCAATACACTCACAAGATCCATGGTTCTGTCTTTATCCACAAACAAGGCATGTGACAGGCTGAATTCTTCATAACATACTTTGGATTTGATGTAGTCCGGCGACAAAAGAGCGATTGTGCTTTTAGATCCATCTAAAAGTTTGAAAAGACATTTAGTAGAAATTAAACCAATGAGTCCGACGGGAAAATGCAGCCCACTGTACTAAAATAAAATAATAATTTACACTCCTTAACAGCTCAAAAACCCTTCACGGCTATGCATTTTTGTCGACCTTTGATCTTTATCAGCTTATTCGATTATATACTGCATGTAAGGAGGCTTTTACTCATTACGACCCTGGCAGTGGGGTGGGAGACGGGTAGCGGTGGGCAAAATCACGTAATATGTCTGCAAAATATTTCCACCTCCTTTCGCCCATCCCCACCCCCATCCGCAAAAAAATTCCCTTCACCCATAATTCATTAGACTGTTCACAGTCCTCTATTTTTCCGTAAGATCATCGAGATCGAGCGCTTTGCGTTACGGGCTGCCATCTTGTATGAGTGTCAAAACTACTTAGGGGGCGGGGGCGGTTATAATCCCCGACGCCCGCACCCTCGGTACATTTGAAAATCAAGATAGCCGTGACGGTAAGAACGATCTCACGAAAAAATAGGGGAGTGTGAACAGTCTAATACTTCATTAAACCCTACAGGGCTACAAAAAAATAACCATCCTTCTCACAGAGCTTTCCAAAATAACCTATTTCCTCCACAATTTTTGCTAACTCCAACTCAAAACTTTCCTTGTTTTAGGGTACTTGTGACCTAACTCAGTTCAACAGACACAAAACCTGGTGTTCACCAAAATGCGTGCCGTTCGCGCTGTTTAATTCCTCGTCTCTATGTTACCCTGTCCTTTACTTGACATCTGCAGTAACTAATCTAAACTTTAATTTTCCTTGACTTTCCAGCCAAGGACCAACAATTGAATTCCTTGACTTTCCAGACCTGGAAAAAAAATTCTTAAATTTCATGACTTTCCAGGTTTCCCATGACTCGCACGAACCCTGTAATACCCCGAGCCACTGCAAAGTACAGTTTCAAACACAAAGTTTTAACGGAATAGTGTTTCTCTGCCGCAAGGAAAGATTGCTAACCTAATGCATTGTATAGCATCTGCTGCCAAGACGTTCCTGTGTTCAGACCAGATGTGTCAATGAAGATCTTAAGATCTGGATCAATAGATCTCAGAGTAGCCAACAGCTTTTCAGCGTGATTCTTGTTCTGATGACAGTATGAAATGAATACATCGTAGCTTAACGTTGAATGACCTCCTGTAATCGCACCAGGCGAAACAGCATTCTGCGCTGTCTTCAATGATTCTGCAACATTGTGACTGGCTGTTCTGAATTTTTGTTCATCCCTTGGCCTATAGGCAATCAGTTTAATAAGTTAGTTAGCCTGCGTGGCAAGGCGTTCGGAAGGGAAGGGGAAAGGAATTCGGATAAGTTAGCCCAATAAATACTAGCCGGGTTTAAGGTCGGCCAAACTGCGCTTTTTTAGTACATGTCTTTACCGACTTTCTCTTTCTTAACTAAGGTGTGGTCCCTAAAAATTCAACTTCAAAAAGATTTACCTACATTTTTGATAAGCGTGGAAGACTGAAAAAACGCTAGCGGTTCACTGCTGTGGCGTCGACGTTGCTACTAAAGTAAAAATCCCAGCTTTGGACGCAAATATCTCCATTGAGCGGCTACCCTCGGGGTACCGGCAAGGGGCCGCTTAATAAGGGTGGCCGCTCAATGGAGGTTCGTCATGAATAAAAATAATCTTGAGGAGAAACATCACTTTATTTTGAAAAAAAAAAATTGACTGTTCACAGTCCTCTATTTTTCCGTAAGATCATCGAGATCGAGGGGTTTGCGTTACGGGCTGCCATCTTGAATGAGTGTCAAAACTATTTAGGGGGCGGGGGGTTTGGAAGGAAGCGAGAAAATTTTTTTTTTTATTTTTCTCGCCTCCCCCGCCCCCCCCCCCCGAGCTATAATCCCCGACGCCTGCCCCCTCGGTACATTTGAAAATCAAGATACCCGTGATGGTAAGACGCGGTATATCTAAACGATCTCACGAAAAAATAGGGGACTGGGAAGTCTAAAAAAAAAAAAAAAAAAAAACGCGACGGGAGCAGCATTACTGGTCAACGAACGGTCATCACCTTTCATCTTGGACTGTATTTTCCTTGATCATGCTCTTGAAATAAAGCCAAAGTAAGTGTATCAAGCGCTTGATGGCCACTTAATAGAGGTGACAGCAAAGGGAGAACTCTTGTTGGGAATGCCAAAAGATGGCCGCGGCCGCCTAATAGAGGTTTAAGTTTCCATTCTTTTTTCTACAGTTATTTCAGGACTTTGATTACTGGTTTAACTGTAGAGTCAATAAACAGGGTTAACCCTTTAAACCCTGAGATCAAAATTTGAATTCTCATTTGTTGCTCTTATTCATTTCATACAGAAGTAGTGGGGAGAAGTTGAAAAAATATCAAGCAAATTCATCTTATGTGATCATGTCCGTAATTCTCATGACCACTCTGTTTAACATTGATATTGTAAGGAGAAATTTGATGGTGATCACTCTTTGGGCTTAAAGGGTTAATTAAGCATACCTACAGTCTTCGTACTGAATAAGGCTCATGTATGTGGGCATATAGTCCATTGAAGTGATGTAAAATGGTGCCAGCACTGTTCCTTTCGAGCGCCTGTTAATGCAAAGGGCCATGTTGTACTGTTCAATACAGCTCTCCTTCTCTAAATATCCCGGACTTAACAAGGCGATAACACGCGCGCACTTTCCCATGATGTTAAATATCTCTTCTTGCCACGATTCATCATCATTAAGCTCCTGAATGTCGTAGAACACGTTGAGGTTACTCTCAGTCTGCAAGAACTTTACAATTTTCAGGGCTGAGTCATGGTCTTTGGGGCTGTGTGACATGTAAACATCATACAAGACTTCTGTTTCCTGTGGAAAGTATTATAAATATAGTCTTTTTTTAGTAACAGGGCACAACAGGGGATTGACGCTAGCTCTCACACTCATTAATTTAATGAGAAACAAAATTTTGCGTGTAAAGCCTCCTTGCCTTTGTTAGTTTAAAACAGCTGATAGAGGATTGAGAATAAAAGTGTATATACAAATGGAATGTATTTTTCAATTGGTTTATTTTGAGATATATGCTGGAAATTTTTGCCGCTAATAGAGCATTTAATTTTACAACTTCCATTCCCTCACTAGTATGCTTGGGTATCAAAACAGATTAAAACAACACATCAGAGTCCTCAGAGGGGGGGGTGTGGCATCCAAAAATACGTAGCCACAGAGTAGGAAAGGTCTTAGGGAAGTCATACCTTTGTAGCTGAGCTTTTTAATACACAGCATAAATGTGAAACTTTGTTTACATTTTTTGCCTCGCTTTCATTAGAAACAAAAACAACAACTACAACAATAAAACAGACCATTTCTGAGATGCCCTAAACTTCTGTTTCAAATCAGGGCTAAGTGCGAAGCTATATTAATAAGAACGTTTTTATTCTCATGCAAATAAAACCCTTTTTTGCAAGAAAGGTTTTGCAGGTGCACTTAACCTTGGTTTTAAAGTAAGAGTTTTTGGAACTTGGAAATGGCCTACTAAAATGAAAAAAAGGAAATATTAAGTCCAACTTACATAAACCAAATCTTTCTCATCATATTTGTCCTTCATCTTTTGAAAACAATCGAAGAGTGGCTCATTTGTTTTGCTGTGTTTTTCAGGATTGCGAGAAAACAGGACAATCTTGAGCGTCTTCAGTGAAAGGCCAGCTTTGATCCAGTGTATTGCAGAGTTCATTATCAGTCTCAGCATGAGAGTCTTTGAGTAACCCTGAGTTTTGAATAAAAATTGGAATTTCAACTAGAAAATACTTTCTGCTTTACCAGTAGAATGCAGCATTTTAACCATCTTCAAAATTACACAAAAATAGAAGTTAAACCTTAAGACTAGAGCAGTGAAATGTTCCCTAGCGACCATGCGGTATATCTTGCTTAATATCTGAAGAATAGAAATGTGGTATGCTTATGCTAGAATAACATTACTTATCATCTAATTTAATTGACCATGTTGCCTGGAGACCTCTGCCAGTTCATTAGAAGATGGGACCCGCAGGGTACCGGCACCAATATATTCTGACAATAGTTCCCGCCTTCAAGCAAAATGGAAGAGCTGACTCTCACACCAACTTGTTAATAATTATTTATAAGTTGGTGTGGGAGTCAGCTTTTCCATAATTGCTTGAAGGTGGGAACTATTATTTGAAGCTTTCATTGCCTACTCAAACTTGGGCACCCTTTGATATACTTAAAAAAAAGTAAAAACCCTTCTCACATCTCATCTCGGCAACACAGTCAAATCCCATTAATACAGACACTAAGGGGGCCATAAAAAGTGTCAGTATTGAGAGGGTTGAATTACCTTATTATAGGAAATTAACGATGCACATTGACATCACAAAGAAAGTTTACCTCAGTCACACAAAATAAACGCAAATTTTCCAAAAGTTAGGTTTTCATACATCAAATAAACGCAAAATTTTCAAAAACAATGTGCGCCTAACTTTATATTTATGCAAATTTGCTGCAATACAAACTTCTCAACATACATATCTAAACGAAAAAACAACAGCATTTCCACGAAGAAGAAAGACTGAAGATCCCCTCGTGGAAATGGATCAATGTGAAGACCAGTCAAAGACATTTTGAATGAACTGTCACAGTGTCACATAGTGACTCCCATGCATTAATAGAGGAACTATGAGCAGACGAGGTTTTGTTACTGAAAGGTGCTGTAAAAAAAAAAAACAATGATGTAAAATAGTGTGATTTAAATTAACATTGATGAAAATTGAGATGTGTTTAATTAAGGCAATTTTTTTAAAATTGCGTCAATAAAGTGCATCGTTAATTCCCTGTAATAAGGTAAGAGAAAACATAAGAATTTCTTTCCCAAGGGAAAAAGACAGTTGTCCGTATAGGTGCAGGAGTCTGTAAAGCAGGGTTTTCCTGTACCTGATCTCCTGAAGCTAGAAGAGGCATAATAACTGATCCATCTGTGGTATCTTTGCCACTAAGAATTGGTACAAGACATCGAAACACAGCTCCAACAACTTTGGGTGGCTGGCTTCCTCGACTACCAAATCCTCCCTCAAAACACAGAATCCTTTTAAAGCTATACTGTTCAGGAAGCGGCTTGGACCACCAACAGAAGTACTGTCTGCGTAAGTCTTCCTCTTTGTCTTGAGAAAGATTTCGGACACTGATACCAAGGTTGATAGCCAGAGCTCCAATCAGTGAAGAAGGAGTTGGTGAATAATCACCTTAAAATATCATGGAAATATCGTTCACATGGTTAACTTGCCATTAGTATGAAATACTCAAACAAAAGCATTGCCTCTCACCCTTAAACCACTCCTTTACACTTACACTTGTCAGGACCTGTCACCATTGCATGGCCCCATGTAAGGTAAAGGTAAGGGCTGCGCTTTCCATTTGTCAGAACAGACCGGCCAAACCATTCCCGTCGTAATGAGGATTTCACTTTTAGTCAAAATGGTCCAGCCAGATCAGTCAAATCCTAAATAGTATACACAAAGGAGATGGTTTTTCAGCAAAAACCTTTTGGAAAAATTCAATTTCATTTGCTAACTGACTGGCCCGGCAATGATCTGGCTGGCCAGTTCTGACGAACGGGAAGCGCCCTAAGACAGTCTTGGACATTGTAGATTCTGGATTCCAGGGACTTAGATTCCAGATCCCAGTTGTTACCAGGAGTCCGGATTCCAACAGGAGTCCAATTTTCAAAAGCAACAAGCAAAAATTTCACGGGATTCAGGAATAATCTGAATTACATTACAAAAAAGAATAGAAAAAATTGAATATGGTACAGAAACATTATTATAGTTCTTTTCTTGTAAACACCTGCAGTTCTTACAGAGGAAAATAAATAAATAACCAACTTACTAACTGACGTGAATAAATAAATACAGTTTTCAAACCAACAGTAATAATGATAAATTTGAAAGGAAATCAGGGCCGGCCGTGGCTTACAAATGTAGTTATGAAAGCAGTTTGATGGACTACTTAAGGGGAAAATAGGAAGCCTCAGTAATCGAGATATACATTTTCCATGTGACAGCAAATCTAGATCGTAATTTTAAAACTAAGCTCAACCAAAAGTTGAGAGTTTAGTCAAAGAGTTTGTCATCAAAAGAGCGGCATACACATGGTCCAATATACGGAAAATCATAGCATTAAATCAAATTACATATGATATCTTAAACAAAGCGTAATCCTAGAAATCTCAAGGGTTTAATTCTAAACTGGATGACATAAGTTCAAGAGTTCAAAAATTATTATTGATTATTTCACATGTCAACAGTTTAGTAAACTGTTGATTCGAGTTGTGTATGTTTATCAGTGTTTGTGACGAGCTTACCGGGAAACGCGGAAACAACCAAAACATCGACTTTTTCCTCTCTGGGAAGCTTAGTGATGTCGCCGATGCACAACTGAATCTTACTGACTCCAGTTTCTGTTGTCAATGATAACGTATCGTGGACGATAAGCGACATTTGGTTTTAGTTGAAGGTTCGTCCGTTCCGCAAATATTTGACTACTGTTCTTCGGCTAGAGGGCTGTCACGTGGTATGTTTATGAATTTTGTCTGTGTATAAAACCACAGGTAGCCCAATCTCCAAGGAGTCTATATTAAATCTCCATAAAACGCATTGTTTGACCCGCGAGATTTTGCGTAAGCATTGTCTTCAGTTTCTCTGGCGACGACTGTAGAATGGGCTCATGTCAACAGCAACATTGAAAAGGATTTGTATGATAGCCGTCGCCGTCGTCGTTGCTTATTTCTATGAGAAAAGGGCAGGAAAAAGAGGGAGGGAAGTCTGATTTCCCCATACCTCAACAGTGACGAATTCCCAACCCCCAGCCGGCCAGGTGAACCACACACCACTTGACACATGCCCGGAGGTAAGAGAATTCTTGAAATTGACTGAGCTATATGAGGTGATTACTCCACCATATACTTTCCCACGTCCATCCTATAAAATCCTAAAATTCCGGAGTTTAAGGACGTAGGAATGTAGATAGAACTGAAAAAAAAAAAAAAATAAAATAAATAATAATAATAATTGGCATGAATTCCAGGGAGAACTACGATTGTTGTTAACGCAAAAAAAACAAAAACAAACAAACAAACAAACAAACAAATTAAAAAAAAACTGCAGGTAGTCAAGATAGAAGAAAGCATAAATATTCTCAAACGTCTGCACGTCGCTTCGGTAGGATTTTTTCGGAGAATAACTTCCCAACGTGGCGATAGCCTGTTCCAGGCTCTCAGATAGTGAGAGTGGGGAAGACGCGAAAGTGAAAGGCACGCGAAAAGTTGGCGGGGCGGGAAAAGGTCTCATCCCGTCTTTTTTTTTTTTTTTTTCACGTTCGCGCTTTCTCAAATTCATTGGACCCGACTACCTCGGAGCCTACTAGAACAGGCTAACGAAGCGATGGCCGTTTGTTGCTAAAATTACAGCCAATTCGTACCAGTTTTCAGACTTTAAGGATCTTTTGAACACGTGATTAAAAGATTGATCCTTTCGATGTTCAATCGATAAATCGGTTTTACAAGATAAACATGAAACAATGGTGAAGCAAATTTTATTTGCTTTAAAAGTCGATTACATCCTAAAAGTTTAACTTATTTACAGACGATCCTCCTGATAAGACCCACATGAGGATTTGCAATCGTGCTTTCACTTTACAGATGCCCAAGAAACATGAGATATCTCAAAGGTCTCGCTTGGAGTAAAATGAACACAAAAATTACTCCTTTTTTTCCATGCCCTCGCGTGTCTTCCGGGGCGGGTGCACCCTTACACAAGTCACATGGGTATGTACCGCCCCGAAGGGAGTCTGTGAACGTATTCGTCGTTTCAATTCCAAATGAATAAGAAACTAGGAAGAAAGAAAAATATGCGAATTCGAAATGCATTTTAAGAAATCTTTTTGTTTGCGTTCTAATCTGAGTAATGAGGACATAATTTCTGCCTAGCGAGGCCAGGTCTGAAAACGGGTGGATTTTACGGAAAATGACACTTTTGGTCTGAAATAGGGTCAGGATGTAGAGAACCAGGCAGCACACCCCCACCGAGAATTCCCAGGAGTTACCCCCCCCCCCCTCCGAGCTTGTCTTGTGTGGTTTCTCTGCTTGGCTAAAAGGAAACGGAATTCGAAACAACACCAACCCAGTCTCTCGCTCGGCTCAGGATGGTGCATGCCTCTCATGCACAAACAATGACCCACATTCGATATATTAAAATTCTAATGACTCCGAGGCTTTGGGGTCAAAATTGCAAATTTTTCACGACTCCACTGCCTCGCAATTCCCAGTAGAGACTAGAGCACAAAGAAAACCAAACCAAATTTGGACAAATAACCAGAAAGCCTCGAAGTCGATTAAGTCATGTTAGAATTTTAATATAGCGAGAGTGGGCTATTTAACCGTTATTTCAAGAAATTAGTGCAGCAAAAGTTCGCAGCTTGGTTAATCCCCGTGTAAAAACTTTGCTGCAAAAAACTCATACAGTATGTCATCCAAATGTCTTCTTGATACCCCGTTTAGCGTTGACGACGTTGTGACCTTGGCATTTGATGAGAATATCAATGAACCCGAGTCCCAGGAAACAGGGCGCCCGACGCGATAATTTGTTCTAGAGTTTTGCACAGACCAGCCAGGATCCTGAAGAAGAAGTTGACATTTTTGGAATCGCTTTTCTCCACTCTATGACTATCACAGAATGTGTCCTTTTTTACGATGATGTTCCATGTTTAAAACTGTGATAGGCAGTCAAGTAATGAGTCCCGGATGTCAACTCTTAAAGCCTCGTTTCCATGTGTAACGATATGCGTTCCACTCCCATCCAGTTGTATCATGGCGTCATCTTGAGCCTGCAATCAAGAGTAACAATAACATTTAGGACTACGACTTGGAAAGTCAACTAACAGCATGGGTTAAAACGTAACTTAAAGAAGTAGAACCTTTCAGCTAATCTACCGCTGACAAAGCTAAGCTATAAGGATGTACGGAAGGGCGACGTCATAAATTCAAGTTCGAGATACGTTGAGAACATAACGCTGGCGGAATCAGAATGTGGGAGTGCTTATTAGCGAAGGAGCTGCTTCGGAAACGAAATCGAGTCGAAAGGAGTCCAGTTTCCCGGCCGAGGTGCCCCTGATAAAATTAATAGGCGCGGCTAATCGGCAGTCGCCCGTGATAGCTCGAAAATTTCTGCCTTTGTGCCACAGGAACACCAGATTATGATGCGTTCTTACGAACACGACAAGCTGAGAGGGACAAAATGATAAAAATATTAACAACAACCTTAAAAAACGAATACTAAAGTAAACTTAGGCTATGTCTACGCTATACCGGATAACTTCTTGCGCTGACACGAAAAGCTATCCCGAATGGTGTGAACTCCTCTCCAATATGTGACTCTCCACTTTAGAGTTCGCCGAGGCGCAACGGTTCGTTTCGTTACAGAAATCGCACCGGAATCACCGTTGTTATCTGTGAACAGAAGCCCTATCCGGTATGGTTTTCGTGCCGGCGCAAAATCTATCCAGTGTGGTGTGAACAAAGCCTTAAATTTCTTGAGATCAAGATCAAGAACTCACCAAATGAAGAGTATGAGTTCCCTGATTAGATTCTACGTGTACATCATGGATACCTCGCTTTGGAGAAGAAAAGAACGGTAAATTGAAAGGGCTCAGTACCTTGCAAAAATCACACTCAAAGACAAGTACATCGTAAGTCAATGTCCGCTATAGGTAGGGTATGGAAGGGATTTACGGTTATCTCGCCACCAACGAATAACTCGGAAATAATTGACACAGTTTAGTGCGTATGATTACTTACCTAATATTTACGTTTTCGTCAAGCTTATTCTGATTTGAAGTCGATTCAGATATAAATTTGTCGATCCTAATTGACGTTCTATGCACTTAATTCCCCAAATACTGGGTAATAGGTTATATGAATGTAAACTTTGACATTTCAGAGATAAAGAAGTTTCACAATCACCGTCATTTCTTTGAAAAATGATAATAACAATAATAAAATAACGGTTAAGAGAATTTCTGTCCATGAAAGTCTTTTTCATTACTTTGTTTGCCACTGATATTAGAGCGGTTTTCATTTGAGTGTCGAAAAGTAATTGGTTTTGCACTTTCTACACGATGCGATTGGCTTAAAAGATTCGCGCCACCTTTTCATCCAATCAGAAGTAAAACCAAAGCCAATTGTGACGCGCTCGCATGCATTTTCCCGCGCTTTGCGTCAACCACATGTAATTACTTCGAGTTTTGATTGGTTCAATGTATTGTCTGTGTCCTATGTGATTGGCCAGAGTAATTACTTTGGTTTTGGTTTTACGACACTCAAACGAAAACCACTCTAATATTATAAAGGAAATAAAGGGAGATGTAAAGAATCAACCATAAGAGGACACAGAAAAAGTCTGAGCCCCAGATGGGATTCGAACCCACGACCCTCCGTGTTCTAGATCGGATGCTCTAACCTCTGAGCTACTGAGGACTCGTTGGCGAGCAAGGGTCGCATCTTGCGGTCACACAGTCCATCACAAGCAAAACATTAAGACTTAACTGTATCACACAGTCACATTAATGGTAAGAAATGTCTCACCCATGGAAAAAATTGAAAGGACTCATATAATTGGGACTTATAAATATAATAAAGCTAAGTTCTATTCTTGGTGGCGATTTCGTTGGTGAAGAAATGGTTTCGTGGCGAGGTGACCGGTTACCGTGGGAGGCGGGAGGAGGCTAGAGATTAGAATTTATACATTGATTTAGGATGATAGAGGCTTACCTTTCCAAGAGATCGTAAAAGATCCTCTACCAGTACACTGCCCCATAAATGGCAGGATTTCTGGAATGTTTTGCGCTCCATCTTTGGGTCCCTAAGTAAAAAAATGCTTTGGTGTAAAACAGGCAATGAAAATTAAACCATTATGGTTCCTGAATAGCTAACATAATGTGCCGACTGATTTCTTAAAGGAAATTAGCGTGTGCCAGGCTCTCGGTCAGTGCGGACGAGCGAAAAAAGCAAGCGAACAGTGAAATAACGAACAAGCGAAAAACGGCGGGAAGAGAGACGGGGGGAGTCTCTAAGCATCTTTTCTCAATCCGGTCACTTCGTGAAAAACCGTTTGTCGTGTCAAAATGTCAAATGTCAAAACGTCGAAAGATTCGGTATATAGTAAGAGGGTTTCACTGCTCGATATGTTTGTTAGAATCTGCGCGCGCGTACCCAAATGATTGACGTAAGTGTTGAAGTAAACTGATCTTTTGCATAATAGTAAAGTGCAACAGCATTTTTGACGGAAATTTTCTTTCCAGGGGGTGCCAGGGAGATGGAGGTCTAAAACAAAAGTGCCCTCCGTGGGGAAGGGGGGGGGGGGGGGGGATTGGACATTTTCTGGAACTACACAATGAGGTATTGAACACAATGCCTGCGGGCTCCACTACTCCGTCTCTCTCCAGCTCCCACGCGATTTTCGCGCAAATTTTCTCGACCCGCTTTCCTCGCTATCTTGAAGCCCAGAATAGGCTACAAGGGGAACAAAATATATACGTTCACATGCCTGTACAGATCTCCAACTGAGTAAAAACCTTCCAAACAAAGTACAAACCATCCCTAATATGTCACTAACGATCCGTTGGAAATTGATGGTGGAAACGTTCGCTCAGATTGTTTGAGCGCCCAGGACAATCTTCAGTGTTTTGCGGTAAGCTTGAAAATGAAATAAACTCGCCTTTTCTTATCTAGCTCCTCGTCTCCACACAGGTATAAAGGTTCCAGTGTATATCTGTTGTCTTTTGTTACCAAGGTTCCAGTTACCGTGGTAACTGCTATTCCGGGCCTCACTTCCTGTGGGTGAAGACTGCTGGCCAGCTAAACAAAGAAGACATTTCATATAATTTTTTACACTGCTTTTGGTATTACCGAAAGTATAGTCTGTAACCTAAAGAGGCATGTCGTATGAGGGCAAAGTTAGCACAACGTTGAAAGCTCTCGCCTCCCGCCATTGTGGCTCGTGCTCAAGTCCTAACGTCAACACCATATGTGTCTTGAGTTTGCTTGTGTTTTTCGTCATTGCTTTGAGAAGTTTCTTAGCAGGAGTTCCGATTTTTCTTCTTCTCAGAAACAACACTTGCACATTCCAATTCGATCTGGAACGCACAAGCACTTTAAAACGACAATAAAATTTTAATATATGGAAAATTTAGACCCCCATCCCCCAAAATCAAAGATGAGTGGGGGGGGGGGGATGTGGGGGTGGGGAGAGGGTTACTGTTTCTTTTTATCCTGTCCAAGATTGAAGTTCTTGAGTTCCTAAGTTTTTCCTGGGTGAACAAATTACATTTGTTGTATCACCCTTTTATATAACGTCATTTAATGTTGGCACCATCTACAGCACCAAAGAAACCACCACTATATAACAAATTTACACTGATTAACTCCTATTTTGGATAATATATGTGAGATATACTGACCTCGTTCGACAAAATAACCTTCTCAAATTGCCTGTTCACTGGGAGCGAAAGCACATCTAGGAAGCTGAACGTAGATATCTTGCACTCCTATGAAACCAAAAGGAAATGGTCTGAATATTTGTTTGTTTGCTTGTTTGTTTTAAGTGAGTCGATAAGCTAAACTGGCTTCCCTAAAGTGGTTCAAGCTTTTTAATCGGTTTACAGTGGTCTATCTACTTTATAAAACCAATGAAACGAGTGTTCCTCCTCCACCGATGCAATAAGGAACCAACAATTTTGTTTCTAAAAAGGGGGAAACAGAAGCTCACTTTATACAAAACAATAGTTTTTTTATAATTATTTTACTGACTGTTATTATTTATTACGATTAAAACAATTCTTGATTCACTAATGCAGAAAAGAAAGTTCACCACAGCTTTCGGAAACCATCTAGGCCTTTTACCCAGAGCTAGGATTATTTGCCATGACCTTCTTTTGCGCAAAGACCGTGAGGGGATTAGCATCTGCAAGCATTGACCCCTAACGTACAGAATCAACCAAGGTTTTCATCCATCTCAACCTATCAGTCTCGGCACCAAGACGAGGCCGCACACCGGGGAGATCTAACATTAAAAATGACATTAAAACGGGCTCCGAAAGTTCTAATGAACTTTCTTTAGATTGACAACTGTTCATGATTGAAGAATTCTCTTCTTTTTTTAAAGGTCCCTAAAAAAAATCTCCCGTAATTTTTACTCCCAAGGGAAACTCAAGCTCCCAAGGGAGCACTATGATAAGTTTGGTTTCCCAAGATAAGCAGTGAATACGCACTGGTCGTAAGAATGTTATACCTGTGGAAAACCAAATAAGCAGCGAGTAAATGTAAGGAGCTCACCGTATCTTGAATGGTTAAGTCTGTTCTATGGGGAAGTAAATCAGGTGGCCTTGTGTACGCTTCCGGTATGGCAAGGTGGCCAGGCTGAAATAGCAAAAGAAAACAAAACATGAACATCAGGCGCGGATCTAGGATAAATACTGACCGATTTCCTAAACGAGAGCCGAAGGTACAAGCCTCTTGGAGGGGTGGGGGGGGGGGGAAGGGGGGGTCCGGGGTATGCGCCACTCCCTAAAGTCCCCTTTCCTGGGTTTCAGTAAGTCATTCAGACAGGATATTGGCCAGTTCCATTTTCCTCGGATGATGCCTTGCAAATCGGCGGATTATTTCATAAAGGTTAATTTCCATGTTGTATGTTGGATATGGAGCAAAACTTCAACATGGAAAGTTTATTTATTAAAAATATATTTATTATGAAAAATCTGACCGAGTTCCGTAAAACGGTGGAAACCAGTGTGGATGCGCGCCTGAACATTATACTTCAAGTTTCTACTTGAAAACAATCGTGAGGCTATTTTGCGTTATGGCCTAAATAAAAATAGATCAAGAGCATACGGGGCAGACATGTTAGTTATTAGCAATGTTGAGAGTGAAACTACGTACGTAAACACTTAAAGCGGTACACCACCTTACCTGGAGTTCACGAATAAGTTTGTTTGCTTGAGTAAAGTTCAGCCTCGGATCAATAGGACAGTAACATGCCTTGAAGAAATAATATATGACTCATATTATATTTGGATAAAGTGAAATCGTTATTACATCCATAACCATACCCTAGTGGGTAAGTGAACAAGAAAGCCAAGTTGAAAAATACGACACAAATAATAGTGAACTTACGCAACAGGACAGGAGAGGAAAGAAGATGGCAAACCTTGTGTG
>OZ037999.1:25364060-25376560 GCA_964035705.1 Porites rus | reverse complement strand
ATATTCGTATGTCATAAACTTTAAGTCTCAGCAAGGTGGAAACCACTCTAAAACCATCAGCCATTACAGCTTTCCAAAAAAACTGTGGCAGAAGAGAATACAGCAGACAATCAAGGGATTATGGGTTGGATATAATAATTGAGCTACCATCCGAACCAGTCATGACAATGACAACTATTTGGAACACTTACTATTTTTTCTGAATACCAAATATTTTGAATCTTTGATATCGAAGCCCTCACTTCATCTTTGCTGCAGAGCAAGCAATTCAAGTAAGATATCAGTTATCATTCTTAGAAACATATAGCCTCAACGCAGTTTAAAATAAAATTTATTATTAATTGTTTATAGGTAGAGACCGCAGTTTAGCCAGTGTGAATTCTACGTTGACAGGGATGGAATAAAAAAGAAGAGAATATAGCAAAAGGGTTGGTGGAGTGTGATTATTCGAGGGAGGCGATTGTTTTAAGTAACAAAGGGGGGCAGGGGGGATTATTTGAGGGAAGCGATTAATAAAATTGAGGAATGGCTATTATTTGAGAAAATAAGGTAATTTTCTTTCAACATACTGGGGATGTTCATAGAAATGGACACTACGGCAGTACACAACAGGGATGACCAAAAAATCTAGAACACCAATTTATATTTCAAATTGGCACTCTAAATAAACAAATGTCCTTTGTTTACTCTTGACAGTATTTTATAGCACTAATGCTAGTGGGGCAGAGCAAAATGTTTGAAACAAATAATTCAAATCAAACTTAACAAGGTTAAGAATCCCAGCTGGCTGGAGGCAAACCAGTTGGCTATTTTTGCCAGCATGATTGTAATTTGAACTCATGGCTATCGAGAACAAATCCAGCTAGCGGTCAGGGCGGGGCATGAACTCAAGGGCCTCTGAAATTACAAGTCCAGTGCTCTAATTGCTTGGCAATGCTTCTCCCATCTAAATCCTCATGAAATCAAAGCAAGTATTTCACTCAACTATAAATCTATTCTTGTACATGAATTTCATGTTACAAATTTCCCACAATAGCATACTGTACATCCAACCCACAATCCCTTTGTTGGCTCAGATGAAAGACAAGTGCTTGAACAGCAGCAATTAAATCACTTTACTTGTGGGAGTCTTAATTTATTATAAACCACATGTTTGATAACACAAAACCCCAGAGTGTAGAAGTTACCTGTAAAGAGTTTTCCATGACTTTGTGCCTTTTAAGTCACAAAGGGGTGAAGGAAGACATCTGTCAGAAAAAGTGGAAAAGAAAAAAAAGCAGAACCAGGTCACCTCTCATTTGTTAGTAAAAATCGGAATGAAAATCTAGTTACTGTATACACTTTCTGTATATACTTCTTAAATGTAACTTCAAGATCCTAAAATAGGTTTTTTCGGGGAAAATGGTTACTTTCAGGAATGATATCCACTGAGCAAGTACTAAGCAATTGTGTAACAGTCATGTTTTGCAATCAGTGTTTACTATTTTACAGCTGGACACCATCAATTTCAATTCATAGACAATAATGCTTTGAAATTCATAAACCTTATTAAAATGACCCTCAGATAATAATTCTCCTATCTGAAAATTACCCCCAAATCTAATAAAGATTTTCCCCAGCAAAATAGACGGCCCCACCTCACAGGTAATAAACAACCAGCCCCTTAAAGACTCCATCCTGAAAACAGACTCCCACAGTGTAATTTGACTCAACATCAACCCAGTCTGAAGAGAAACCCAAAACAATTGGCCCATCAGAAAGTTCAACGTGTTTCTATCTGGAAATTTATTCAAATCATCTCACCTTAAAACCTCACTCTTCCTCCACATGTCTCCTTTACTAATTTTTGGCACACGCTCGGCATACACCACCATCTCTAGCATTAGTTCCCTTAAATTATTTAATATTAAAAAAAAGGCAAAGAATGATTACATATAAATGAAAAATTCCACTCCCAAAGTAACTCTTTCATTCTGAGACCATGTTATGACAAGAGTATTAAGCCACACAAACTTTTAAACCTGCAGATGAAATCCTATAGATTAAGTGTTTGGTAACCATTCAAACATCTTGCAGTCAGAACTTCTGCATGGTCCTATTTATTTTATAGGATTTTACAGATATTTACGAATTCTTCATTTTGTGAATTTTTGTCTCTGTACACCATTTATTAGGGCCAAAAAGGTAACACTAAAAAAAATATGGAAATTCATGAGTTGCACAATATAATTTGCAGGTTTGTGGGTTGTTTTGAATCGGTTTTGTGGCTGACATTAACTACATGTTTGCAAATTATTATCACTGGTCAACTGCAAATGGTTGAAACCTTGGAGTCATGTCCAAAGTACAGAAGTATTGATAGAAAATTTAGAATCATGTTTCTTAAAGTTATCCTCAATTTTATCACAAGAATTAGTTGTCTCTTTAATTTTTGTTTACTTGTCATCATGTCTACACTAAATATGTAGAACTATATCAGGTTCATCCACAAAAATTACATTACACTGCTTTTATCTGCTCATTTCCTAGAAATTGCAAACTTGAATCTCCTGTCTCTTGTAAAACACACACATGCATAAAAAAACAAAATTAAAACGAAACTGAAAAAACACAAATTACAAAATTATTACCTGCCAATTTGAACTGTTGGTTCAGTTGCATAAATCTTGCCCTTAAAACCTGAACGCTACAAAAAAAGAGCTAGATTAGGAAAAAATGAGGGACTTCAATAAAAAAGGTTGGAATACTTTTCTTGCCTGTTTATATCATTATAAGTCCACTTACTTCAGTTATAAATGGCAGAGCTAACATAAAATGGTAGTTGGATATCAAAATGATATCGATGTTGGAAAAGTCTAACAGACACTCCTGAAATAAAATACATATAACAAAAAATTTAATTGACACAAAAAGAGTAAGTACTGTTGCTACAATTTTTATCAGCCAGGTACATATATAGTTGCAGACACGGTGACCAATGTGCTTGATTCGACCTTTTTACTGATGTCACTTTATTTTAACTAAACAAAAAAATATAGTGTAAGCTAAAAGATTCCATTCATCATGCTGAATTTTAAAGTTCAGCCTGTACATGTAAAGTGTTGTTAAAAGTTGCGTTAAACTTTTTAAAATATGAGGGCCCTAATGACTATGGCATTGAAATGACATAAAAAATCTCCCACTTGTAGATTTTCCATAACAAAACCTTGTACATAACTTTCATTCACAAGAACTAATAGACATTAGTTGACATGCTTTTGTGACCTCAAGATTACATTATTGTTAGTACTTTTTTTAATAGTTTTATATGGGCTCCCAAATATCAGATTTGTAAGCTACAATGAGTCCAGAACACTGCTGCAAGACTTATTACGAACACTAGGAAGTAGAACCGTATCTCGCCAATTCTCTTTGAACTCCATTGGTTGCCAGTGTTTTAACATGATAATGTCTTTAATAAGGCTGTACATTAGCGGTTTAGTAAGCATAATAGGTCCTGTTCGGCATATTCATTCAGAAAATTGCATCATGCCGCTGAACATTTTAGAATGTCCTAATTAACAGGCATCTTCTGGCAACTTTAGGCACTAAATCATTTTCCACTGCCGCCCCTTCATTATGCATGTAAAACAGCCTTCTCACGCATATCTGTGATATAGAATCAGTGGGTACTTTTATGAGACATGTCAAGACATATCTTTTTAGATTTGCTTTTACGTAAGTTTTAAATACCTCTGGAGGGCAGCAATTTGGTTCAGCGTCTATGAATATCTTCCCAGCAATTTCTTTTAAGTTCTACGATTGACAAGAAATCATGTTGATGCAGCATATTAAAAAAGAGGAGTACAATGTAAATACATACATACTTTATTGTTACCTCCCCAAAGGGCTTTTCAGGAACAATGTATATTACATTATTTATAATAACTAATTACAACTAACACTTAATCTAATACTAATTACAAAGTTAGATAATTATTAATTACAATGTTTTAAACTTAATTAAGAAGTATTTACAAAATTATCTAAAAGCTGTTCCCTTAAGGAACGTTTAAAAATCAGCTGAGTCACAAATTTTAGCCAATTCAGGGATTGGGGACTGGTCAGCCACGGAGTGAAACACAAAAATAACCACTTAAAACATTGAAGGAAAGTTGTGATAACACAGTAACTACAGTACAAAAGAATGCACACCTTGGAAAATTTATATGCATGTTTACATTGACTGATTGATTGATTTACTGATGTACCGGTATTAAGGTTCACCAGTTCTTGGCAGGGTCACCACAGCAGCCTGTGGTGCCACCATGCAAGTCCGTAACAGTCCCTCCCCCCATGAGAGATAGACCGCCACAATGGGGAGATCATGCCCCCTTGTCTTTACGAACAGTGGGTGGGTTCCTTAACATCCCACAGGATTTACATGTGCAAAGGTTGTGAAACAGGGCCTACAGTTTATTGTCCTCATGGAGAAAACTAGAAAGTCTAACCGTTCGCAAATGTATTTAGTACAAAGCCAGCACTTTCTCTCGAGTTATTTAAGGACCCTGGGTGTTAATGGTCTGGCTGGGGTTTGAACCAACGGTCTCCCGCTGGGCAGGTCCACGCTTGTCCAATAATTGACCTAACCAGGCAGCGGTTAAAAAGGGTGATAGGCATCACTCCATGTATAGACAGCCAGCTCCCTTCAGACTGCAAGTTTGTGTCCTAGAGTCTGTAGTAGCCAGGTGAGATGAAAATTTACTTGATAAAACGTTGCGATAGAAGGGTGACATTTTGCATTTACGACACTGAATTTTGGTTCATGCACAACATCATTAATCAACCCAAAATGACAAATATAATGATAGAAGATTGATGAGATACTTTTTATTTGTGTCTGAATATTAAAATTTAGGTGGCTGTTGTGTCAGTGTCTGTGACAAAGAAAGTTAAAGTATAAAGTCTTCCTTGATATGTATGTTAGTTGATGTTTCTTTCTCAGTGCTTTTTGAATGCACGTTTTTTTTTATTATTTTACTCACTTTTACATGTATGGTCAATTAAAAAAAAAAAAAAAGATAAATATTGATTATTGAGTGCCAATAATGTCATTTACTTTAAGTTTTGACTATCAAGTTAGGCTGACCAGTTCAAATTTTTAATGACTGACAAGTAAAGTAACAGCTTAATTCCTTGCATTATAGTGCTGTAAAATAATGTAAAGGTGACCCCTTAAGCCTTCTTATGGTCCAATCCTTTTTTCTAGTATTTTTTTTAAAATATTTAATTCATCCATGATGCATCTTCTACCTTACATTTTGAGCAGAAAATCCTTCAATGTCTTGCAACTCCCTTGTAGTCCACACTTTTGCCTGGCTAACTTTCTCACTACAAAGAAATTGGTGAAATAGATCAATTTGAATTGCTCCTACTTTTAAACTTACAAAATTGGTAATAAAAAATACATGAAGAAAGATCTTGATAAACAATAACAATGAATATTCTATTTCAAACTGATAGCATCTGTAAAATGTCATGTTTTTCAAATCTAAAATATTTATTCCCTTTTAATACAAACTCAGCAAAGCAATAGCACCCTCACACCGTAGATGCCTTGTGGGATGCACAGTGCAGTGATATTCTCCTAGCCTGAGGTAGACATAATGTCATCTGAAGCTGTAGTCCTGAATAGCTAGAACTGTAATGTGAACCGTAATGTTCCAAGTCCATTTGCAAGATGCAGTGGAACCTTGATCTAATGGACCTCTATAATAATGATGTCCTTGATACAATGTATAACATAACAAGCAATACTCCTAATCCCAGAAATAGTAAAATATATGGAAAAAAACATATGATAATATGACAAAACCTCTTCATAGCCATTATATTTTGCCAGTCTCTTGGCCTTAAATTATAACAAGGTTCCACTGTACATGTACAAGGTACATGAATATTGTTTTTAAATGCAAATAAAGTTACAGGTCAAAATTAAATTCAGGTTAAAAATGTTTAACCTAAAATTGTCGACAAAATTAGTTGAGATACTTTGCCTGAAAGGGTCTTTCTGATGTTTTACCGACTTTAAAAGGGGAAAGTAAAGGGAAATTTTCCTCCCCCATCCCCTCCATGTAATGTTGCCCCACTGTTAGAGCTACCTGTAGAAAACAACAAACACCTTAACTTTGAATGGAGGGGAGGGGAGAAGGGTGTGGTTCTTTTGTTCTCTAAGGTTACCCCATTTTAGTACAATGTCTCAAGAATTTTTTCGATTCTCAGTTTCCTTTGTCTCCTAACCGTAATTCATGAATAATTTTGCACTGCCCAGGTGCCGGGCATTTGCCAACCCCGGCGCCATTCCTGAGCTTTTAACATGCACGCATTTGAATCAAATTTCTGTTGATATTATTTGAAGAACATCCTTTCATATTTATAACCTTATATGGACTGTGCATTCAATGAAAAAGGTTGCAGTGTTGATGAAGGATGGGGCATTTGCCCTCTTTTTTCGTCCCCACCCTGGGGGATTTGACAGCTCAAAGTTCCCACCCCCGGCAATTTGCCATCCAAGGCAAAAAAAAAATGCTTATGCCCAGGGGTCACCCAAGAGGGGGGGGGGGGGGGGTGGGGGAGAGGCTGGGTGCAGCTGGAATTGACTGAGGCAGTAACCTGAAGTTAATTTTAACCTGTAACAAATACATCTCCACTTCACCCCACCCCACCCCCTAGATCTACACCCAAATTAATTGGAACCCCTTTGCCGCTCTAACTATGACTCCGTGCGTACATCTTCATAATCTCGCCTCTGCTTTCCCCCTCTAAAATTTGAAAAATATAAAGGTAGAGTTACAGGGTGACATTCAAGATACTTACTTATTCACTAAAGATAGAGGTATGAAATGCTGCAAGGTGGACATATCCAGCGAACAATCCAGCATGATCGATGTTCCCTTGAATTGAAGAACTAAACATGGCGAAGAGCTAGTCCTTCCTAAAGAAAACTAACAAATGCACGACAAAAAATTACGAGCTAGATCTTAAAACGAACAAGGGAAGGAAATATAATGTCTTTTTATCTTACCAATTTCATATTTTTCTCTAGTTTCTCTAAACAATTCTACTAAAATGAACATCTTCGTCCGCCATTTTGGATTATTGTGCTCTTCCTGTCTGAAGGCTCACATTTCGGTAGTTCGGGACGATTTCTTTCAGTATAAATGACGTATATTGGCTTATTGACGAGAATCCGCTGTTCGATAGCGCAGACGTGCAAAGATTTGAGGAGCTGATTTGAGGCGTTAATGCAGTACTAGGGTCGTATCAAATCGTCTTGAATTAGTAGCTGAGATGTCTTTGGTCTTTACAGATGTCCCGCAAGGTATTTCAACGTTTTATGTGTTTTGTATTTCGATCTACATTCCCGTTACGCAAAGGATTAACTCCTGTGTACTACTCTGTGATACCCAGGTTTCAACTCTGCGGTGGAAGCTTTGAATTCATTGCCGCAGGACATTCTTGCTGAAATGGTATGAACTGACTACTTCATTAATTTTAGAGACTTGATTTCACCTTGGTAGCTAAGCTTTTATGCTCTACTAAATTATTTAGTGAGAATATAATTATTTTTGTTACCTTATCCATTTTCCTGACCTCTGTACAATTCTCCTATCCCCCCTGAACTTCCTCTTTTATAGCGCAATACCATTAATAGCCCATTTTACAGTTACAGTTGGAAACGAGTCTGGTGTTGACCTTCTTTTGATGCAACCCTTCTTGCTTTTTTATGTAAATCATGTTATTGTTTATGCTAACTAGTATTTTTTAAGCAAAATTTCCATTAAAGGTAGGAGGTTTGTCTCAAAACAAGGTTGACCTCAGACTCAAGTTCACTCAAAGGCTAGGGCACAAGCCCACAGCTGTAAAATGACCTATTACAACCCCATTAAATATGAAAACATCCAGAATCTGGATGGCTTACTACTTGACTCTTAATAATCTGCTACTTAACAATTATTCCGCGAGTGTGCATTGGATATGAGATGGTAGATAGCCAACGAGGTGCGTAGTACCAAGTTGGCTATAATCATCTCATATCCAACAAGTGCGAGTAGAATAATAAATTGTTTCTTAAAAATGCCCACAAAATGTCAAGAATTCGTCCCGATTTTATTTGTAGAAACAACCAATTTTCAGCTTGTTTTTAATTTTGAGCAGATGCATACAGTTACCATATTTGGAGAGCGTGGTATAATGGCTCATATACGATTATGACTAAGCCAATCAGAGCTCTAGGATTGCATCATCCAATGATTCAGTTTTTAATAATAGGGGATGTCTCATGAATCAATCATTGTGATTACTGTTGACAACACCCAATACCCCAAAGCATCTTGCCAGACGTGCCCAGGAAAAAAACCTGTGGTACCCACAGTAAAAGTGAGCAAAGAATGTGACAATGATGACTCATGAACTTGTCAAACTTTTGTTGAAGTGTCAGGATGCAGCAGCATTTCTCCAGTACAAACTGGCATTATATCCTTTGGAGCAATATCAAAAGGTACTGAAACCTTGCATTGTACATTATTTAAGCCACAGAATAGCCTGTGCCACAGATGAAATGAAACCTCTGTTTTAGTCCATCTGCAAGTCAGCCTCAAAATCCTTGTTCTGGGTCCTCAGCTGGGTTTATGGTCAGGTCGCCCGAAACAAGAGATTTTTTTTTTCACTAATAAACTTTTTATTCAGAAAGATAAATATTAACAGTTTGCTTTTTTGAGAGTGAGACATATTGTCTCCACTATTTTTAAATAACTATCCAAATTGTAACAAAAACAGGTTACTTACAAACAGCAAATTACATAGATGCAGAGTTATGTCACCCGAAATGCTGACGTCCATCGCATGGTATTGGCTGGGATGATGTGAAGTTCACGTAAAATATTTTAGAGGTTGCAATTAAACTGTAGTCTAATAATTCTTAAGACATCTGCACATTTAATTGATTGATTGTTTGAAACTTCAGCAGGTCCATGCTCAACTGCCTCAAAGCAAACAATGCCGAATATTGTAATGACGACGGTTGAATTCTGATCATTTGACAACACTGAACTGCAGACCTCTAAGGAAACCAACTTCCCATTAATAATTAATCGGAAGTTCAAGTGTTTAATTGGTCTTAAAATAACTTTAGTGAAATTCACACATCCCAAGGGCAAGACTGGACATTTCCCTTTCTGCCCCACTCACTTTAACTATGCTCAAAGGTTTCTCAGTTTTTAATTATTTTCATTGTTATGATATCTTTTAGTGTCTTCAAAGTGCGGGGATATCATATGATGCAAAACTGATATTTAATGCCATAAGTTATATATTCAGGTATGTGCAAAGAGGAAAAGGCGGTATGGACAATTAGTCTAGCTTGATGATGATTTTTTGAAGATCTCCTATGTTAAGATGTGGGGCCCTTAGTGCTATTCAAATACATTTCTCCAGCCTGTATAGCAAGCGTTTCCACTCAAGTTATTCCAAGAAGATTTGGAGCTAGAGCAAAAAAAATGGAGGTAGGGGAAAGGGGAGGGGAGAAGAAGGATTAAACCTTCTGACTTGACGATTCACCCAGTTAAATAGCAAACCCTACTTAAAAGAGGAAAATTAAACATCATTTTTGTAAAAAGATTGTTATAATTATAAGATTACTATTATGCCTGTACTGGTAGTTTGTTTCTGCTTGAACCACAAAAAAGTTAAACTTCGAAAGCTAGGGTAGCTATTTTGTCACATGACAGCCTTCATTAGAGAAAGTAATAATAAATATTGAATATCACCAACCAATCTCCTTTTTCTATTCATACATTCAGTGGTTCAGAGTATCAACATTAACTTTGTTTTGTAAGACATCTAGCTTTCTCTAATCTTAGATGTCTTGTCACCCCTTGTAAGGGAATCGGGATTCTGGAATTTGGGAAATTATTTTTTGCTTGTGGAATCCGGAATCCTGGGCCGTGGAATCTGGAATACAGCTCAAGGAATCTGGATCCCACTAACAATTGGAATTTGGAATCCAAGTTCCACAGGCACAGAATCTGGAATTGAGTACGTTTAATCTGGAATCCATGGCACAGGATCTAGAATCCGAAAATGTCTCAGATTCCCAAACATTGGGCACGTCTTAGACAAAACCTGGCAATGGCAATTGTCATGTCTTCCTTTATGATGACTGCAACCCTGAATTTCTTATTATTATTTTATTTGTTTTTGTTAATTGTGTTCTTTTTTCTTTCTTTCATAATTTTCTAAGGTCTGCTGCTAAAGCTAAACTACCTGCTGATAAACTGATAACAGAACTTAAATCATCTCTCTGCTGGAAAGAAGCTACTCTCTCGGTTATAAAACATGTCTGGAATGAACAGGCAAGGGTGTGGTCGATTATTATACATTGTACTTCCATGAAAAAAATAATTTGGGATCTTACTATGATGAAGGCAGGTGCAGCGGGAACGAAAACAGAAAAATTTGAAAAACAACACGGTCAGTGAGCAAAACATTAGCTCAACGTGTTTGGCACATGAAGTTTTTGGCCAGTCAAGTCGCCATTCTGATCGGACAAGGTCCGTTAATGAGCCATTATTTTGAGCCCTGTTTCCTTTTCCATGTACTTACTGTTTTCAAAAGTTTTCTTACATTTCCTGTCTTGCAGGGGAAGCTTTTATGCAGCTCCGACTTAGCACAGACTTTGAATGTGGGACAGGTAATTCGCAGGCTACAGTAAGCATGAACTTGACACAATAACCATCTTGTACTAGGAAAAAAAACAAGAAACAAAACCAAAGAAGAGTCCTGTTACACCCGTACCTCCCCATAACATCCCCACCCTGTTCCCTAGGTGGCTGTTGAGCAGATGTTCAACTGTAGTTTATTTTTTTGTCTGCTTGAATTAGACAGGTTCAACAACAGGAAAACTGGTGTTAGTTTGTTTCAAAATGGAAATCACTGTGGCCTGTCGGCTTTTGTTATTTTAGCCTAAAAACTAGGGTGATGATTATTTTTTTCAAGGCTTCTGACAAAAATCTATGTTTTCTTGCAAACTACATGTTGTAACAACAGAAATTACATCTTTTCCCCAGCTGGTTGATATGAAGTGGAAGCTCTCTGTTGGTGTGAGTTCCAGTGCTTGCCGCAGCCTAAATTCTCCCTACATTACAGCATTAGTAACAGTCACAGATCCGTCTGGAGCTCTCCTTACTAAGTCCTTTGAAATGACAATAGGTGAATTCAAGGTAATCAACCGTAAAGTATAAGAGGTGTTATCTTGTCCGTTTACGCTGTTATCAACCCTCCTACATCTTATGGTAATCAGCATCTTATTTCTCCCTACATTTGATCAACCATACAGGTTAAGAGAATTAAGTTATTTATCAGTCATGCAAGGGAGGGTGTTTTGATTTTTAATCCTATTGTCTTTACCTGGGATCAATACAAGATCCTGTATCAATGAAAATGCGAAAGCAAAGAAATATTGGGTCAAAGAACTCAAAATTTCACCTAATCTTGGTTTGCAACCACGTGACGAGGCGGCCATGTTGGGAGTCAATGCAATAAAAATTTTTTTCTCTAGGAATTCCATTTGACATGAAAATAGAGTTTCTTGACCACCAGTATTGCCGTCGTGACGTCAAGTACACACCAGCAATACACTGTAACCAAATGATTGGCATTAGACGCATGGGTGTATTGATTTTGAATGTTATTTGGTCTTACCGGCACTCCGAAGAGGGAGACGTATTTTGATTTGCGTTTCCAGGACATAACTTCTATCGTTCAACATAAAAAGAGACTAGTTTTAGAATCGTGAGCGATAAATTCCATTCTTCAAGCCAGCCCGGTTATTAAGAATTCTTTGTCTTTAAACCACAACTTTCTTGCTTTCAGAAATTCGCCGCTCAGATGAGGGAAATTGCATCCGTCCTAGAAACTGTATAAACAAGATTCAGGACGTAGAGATGTAAGCGAATTAGTTTTACAAATCTAAAACGGACGAAGATAAAAAGGAAATTATACATGGTATATCCGAGGATCATGGTGTGATATTTGGAGTTAGTTGAAAACTATGGATTTGACTAAAAAGAAACAATTTCGAGACAAGCTTAGGGACAAATAACCTGCGTCGTAGACACTCTAAACCTTCTGTAAACGAAGCGTGGGCTCGCTGCAGCGTAGGCTAAAAGACATAGTGATTACAGCTAATTGCGATAACTCTCGTTCGTTGCGGAAATTCGATACAATTCTCCATCGTATCTACGCGCTGAATGAGCGAAACAGAATCCTGAGTCCCGACAAGATGTCACGAAAGTTGGGTATGTCATCACCGCCAGGCCTTTGTGGATTTTACTGACATGTACTATGTAGTGAAAAGTCCAGCAAGGATATGTCGAAGAGTGAATATAAATATGTTTTCATTTTGCCAAAAATTACGAATTCAATTACGAATATTCGCGGAGGATGTTTAAAGTAAAATGTTA
>OZ037999.1:25279060-25359060 GCA_964035705.1 Porites rus | reverse complement strand
CGAAGCCACGAGCGGAAAGACGTCACGGAAGAACAGCTGACTGGTTTCGATATTAGTTCGGCCGAATAAAGATCAAAATGCAATCAATTTAAAACAAACACCCGAACGTAAGGACTTTCGGCTTTTCCTATCATGATAAGAGCTAGGAAAACGACAGTGTTTCTTCAGCATTAGGGGCAGTTTCACGGAAATTTTCTCAAGTTTTTCCAGTGTAAACTATTCTGGAGTCATCTCGAAGGTATGTTCACCGTTGCATTTGATAGCATGTGGCAATTAGTTTTTCGGATCGATGGTTATTTTATATTTTGTAGGAACCAATATTTGCATTTGGCCCTGTCTGATTTTCTCACAAGCAAATTTCATTTGCACGACTGCTAACAATTGCATTTGAAGTCCTTGCGTTTATTTGGGTAAAAATACAGGCAAACGAACTCTGTGGAAGTAAATATGTCAGTTGGCCTTCTAAGTTGTTCAAGTTGTGGAGTTCCTTTCTTCGATCAAATTTTTGCGGTGGTCTTTTTTAGAGAGAAGGTTTTCTTTGCGTTTCTTGGGTAGTGCCGCCCGCACGGTAGCCCTTGAACAACAATAGCGGAAAGTCGAAAAATGATGATAAACTTGTGGTGGCCTGAAACGTCATCGGTCGTTTATGAGCGATTATGATTGTTTAAAAATTGCACTGACAGTCAAACTAAAAACCGTAGGGCCGACATTTTAAAGTTTTATTCGACCTTTACCCTTCTCAGCAGTGTAATTCGTCATATTTTGTAACTTAAAATAATAAAATAAAACTAAAAGTTATTAAAATTTTGACAAAACGCTCTGGCACCTTTACTCACGCAAGCCTCTTCATTCAGAATATCTTAAAACGTGGACACGGAAAGTTGCCAGGGTAATTGTGTTATTTCACTTGTGAATGTATGAATCAGCGCTAATTTGTTACCCACGATATTATACTTGGGAATACTTTCTTTCCTTTTTTTTCTGACACTTAGCTTTCAACGCTCAGATGCTAATATCAAGAAAATTGCTTAGAACTTGTTAATAAGAACCAAAACAAGCATATGCATATGAGTACCCCGCTATGTAGCATATAAATACACCTCAATATCTCAATTGTGATTGGTGCAACTAATGATAAGACTTCTTCCCAGTAAGTATGTTTATATCAAATGTCGTTTTTAAAATGTACAATCAGCATTTCCATAGCCTTATGCCTCGTTCATTGTTTCCTCTCTCCTCGTTTCAAAACATATGATATGATATATGTAAAGGTGAATCGCCTTTTAATATTCTCTTTCTTTTAGTTCAACGTAGCGTGCTCATGCATTGTCACAACTTCTTTTCGCTATAGTGACAATGCAAAACCATAGCAGAACAATTGTTAAATAGTTTAAATATTTCCTATTTGTATAAAACTCGTTAGCTGTTGCTCCTGTTTCAGCTCGGAGATTTGTCATCTTTCGTCCTGATTCCGCCCAACACACAATGTCATTTTCCCGGAGAATACGACTTTGGGTTCGTTGCCTTGGACCGCGAGCATACTTTATCACTTCTGTGGTGCTGTTCTTGATATCTACTTATATGTTTCTCTCGGTTTATCTCGCAATACCTCAAATTGAGAAGCGTGTTGATGTTGATAACCTGCAGCCGAAATCCATTGACCAATTACAGGTCGATGCTCAAGAAACAGAGAGCCGAAAGGGTTCTCCAAACAACAGAAACAGGAGACAAAACCTAATAATTGTTGCTCATGGCCGCTCTGGATCCAGCTTTACAGGTACCATTTTCAATCACCATCCTTCAGTGTTTTATTTGTTTGAGCCGTATCAAACCGTGGAACGTCTTCACGGAAAGGTCGATCCGTTCAACAAAGACTACCAAGCGAAAAGCTGGGAGTGGATACGAGATATTTTACAGTGTAAATTCGTATCACCCAAGCACGTTGCAGACTTGCAGCATTACTATCGATACGTGATGAGAGGAGAGACAAAGGACACCCAGCCAAGCATTGCTCTTTCATCGCCGCCATTTTGTCGGTACGAAACTTCTGACCCTAGATGGAGCCTTCGCGATGCCTGCTCAGACCCATTTGAGCAGAAAATGTTGGAGCAAGTTTGTTCGGCGAAATACAAGATGACTGTGATGAAAGCACTGATGGGAAGAATGCCAAATACTACAATTGAGCAGTTACTTTCCATCTGCGATTCGTCGAGCGAGTTCGACTGCAAAGTTTTATTTTTGGTGCGGGACCCTCGGGGAATTATTCCGTCGTCTAAAGCGGTTAACTTTTATCGCGACAAAGAAAGAATTGGTTTATCAGGAACAAGAAAGTTCGCTTACGAGAACTGTAAAAATACTGAGATTAACCTTCAGATCATTAAATCGTTGCCGGTCAGGTGGAAAAGGCGAATAAAGATATTTCGTTATGAAGACCTCGCGCTAAGGCCTTTAAAACTTCTTCCCAGCCTGCTGGAATTTGCAGGCTTACCCATGGATGACAGTTTGAGCAAATGGCTCTATTTAGCAACGCATAGAGGAAAAACGGCGAGCGAACAAAACGCCGCGCCGTGGAGGCAGGATTCCGCAGAAGGGGCGAACAGGTGGAGATGGAAAGTGCAGCCGTATGAAATTACTCTTATTGAGCATTACTGCGAGCACATCATGAAACAGTTAGGATATAAACCGCTAGATCTTTCGTATGAAGTTCAAAGAGATCTAAATGTCAGTCTGCTTGAAGACGACTTCGAAGCTCTTAGGTGGCTTAGGGTCTAATTAGATTGCTTTACTGCTGAAAACAAGATAAATTCGTAAGCGTATTAACCTGTACTCTGCGAGCAGAGGTTTCTTTCTGGCATAGTCTTAGCGTTTAAGAAGTCGTCGCGAAGTCGGTCTGTTTATGCCCAAGAGTTTCTCTCGGGGCGTATACAAAACAACTAGTTACGCGACCGACGAGCCTTGCGAACGCCATCGCAATTACTAAACGCCATGCCAAAAAGAAACCTCTGCTAGCAGGATAATTAACTTGTGGAAAAAAGAAACCTTTTAACAGATCAATAAACCATGACTAAGGCTATAAAATTATAATAATATTTCGGATTGCAATAGATAAGATTTCTTCTACGCCAATTAAGAATCCACTTCAACCCTTAAAAGGCAGATCAAAACAGAAACAAAGGCTTATAATATGCTTTTATTTGGGACAATAATAAATCTTGTCCTTAGACTTAAATTCTGTAGTCTTCGTTAGTTTCTATAATGCTAGGTTCATTATTATTAAACGAGTTTATAAATACTTCTCAGATAATGCAAACATTAACCACAAAGGACTGCAAAGGACCGCAAACGAATATGCCGAAGAACGTAGGATCTATAAAGACCTGATCAACAAAAATAATAATGTAGACGTGTTAAATTCTGCAAGCAGAATACTGCAATGCTGATCGTACCACGTGAAAATTAACTCTGCAAGACTTCTCAGATACTTAACAGTTCATTTGCCAAATTTAGATTTAATTTGCAAAAAAAACATGTAAGCGATTGTTTTGCCTTGGGTGTTGAATATAAAATGACGAACAAGCTCTGTTCATTCGGCTGCGACCATTTGTTGAGAATCAAACTGTTCTACTGTCGAGGAGAACGCTTAATTGGGGATGTTTCTCTCCGTGCAACTGACATGAAATGAGATTTCAGGTTTTGTTTTAAAATTTATTATTAAAGTGTCTGATGAGTTAACGCTGTCGACACAAGTTTGTTTATTACACTGGAAAATAAACCCATCTAGAAGTTTTATCCGGGTTGGTTTTCATAGAAACAATTGTGACTCCCGCGTCAGCGGGGAATTGAAAATGGAGCAACAACAATATTCTTGGTTTTAGACTACGAGTAGTACCCCATTTTTTCTCAGGGATAGTAGAGCGAGCGAAACGCGAGCGCGTGAGGAAAAATGGGGCACTACTCGTAGTCTATCTTGGTTTGCAACCACTTGACAAGGCGGCCATGTTGGGGGTCAATACAATAAAATTTTTTCTGGAAGAATTTACATGAAAATAAAGTTTAAGAGTTCCCAGAGGAGAGAAATGCTTTTGGTCTTGACCACCAGCAAGCCGCCGTGACGTCACGCGCACACCAGCAATAAATAGATGCACAATATTTAACAATTATTCCATGAGCGCGCGTTGGATGTGAGATGGTCGGTGGCCAGTGAGGCGCGTAGCGCCGAGTTGACTATAATCATCTCACATCTAACAAGCGCGAGCGGAATAATTGTTTCATTAAAAACGCCCACAAAATATCGTGAAAAAAAATAGCGTGATAACGTGCAGAGCTGTTGTTTTGCTTCACGGTCTTTTCGCCCCCATATCGTTTCGCCCCGGTAACTTTGCCCCCTATTTTAGAACGAGGAACTTTATATTTAAAGCCTGCTTGTTTTGGTTTATGGCTTAAAGAACGAGAAATATCACATATAAAGCGCGCTTGGTTCGGTTTATGGCTTATAGGTCGAGGAATCTTACATTTGAAACGCGTTAAATGACTCGAAAATAGGGGGCGAAATGACTGATTACCGCTGTTTTGCTCGTTTGTTTTGACGTTCTCGTTGTCGTCGCGGTTGCGAAAGCTCTCCTATTTTATTTCATAAGCGGTATCTCTGTATTTATCTATGCTTCCACAAACTCGTTTTATCAGTCACGCATCTTACACCAAGCCTTTGCGTTTTTGCAATCTGCAGGTAATCTGAAATTTTTTTGACTGCGAACGGTCTCAGATTTTCTTCAACGTTTCTATGGTAGAAGACCATGGCGGCGAGAACCAAAGAACTTTTAATCGTTTTTGTCACAACACGCTTAATGAAAACCCGACTTATCTGAAGGTCCCGTTTCTAAAGAGAAAAAGTTTTCCCAAGTATTAGGGTCACCCCGAGCCATTTTTTCATACATTTCTTTACAAAACTCTACTAACCGTTAACCCGAGAAACAAAAAGTTGATTATATCATAGTTATTAGAGGAGACTGGTTATGAAAAGCGGCAAACATCAATGATAAAAACAACAGTGCTGCAGTTTATGTTGGAAGCACCCTGAAAGTGCACAATCCTTTGTTTTCTGTTGGCAAATTGTTACGGAATAAATTAATGCAACGTTTTTATTGGTCAATACAATCAAAATGATAGGAATTCTTTGAACGTTGTGCACTTTCAGGTCCACAAAAACAGATAACAAAGGAGTCTTACGGGTTTCATAACCATTCCACTCAATTAACTATGACTGTATGAAAGACCCTGAAGAAGGAAGGCCGTGCCTTCCGAAATATTGGTAAAAATATATGTTAATAATCACGGGAGTTCAGCCTTCAGGAGTAATCATCGATCGTTTATTGCGACAGTGCTGTTTCGTATGGTCCGAAATTGTAGGACCACACTCATCAGGCAACTTCAATGATTGACCGTTAAAATTTAAAGCTGGCAGTAAAATTTGGGTGGTTGTTATAGGGATGCGTTAAGAGATTGTATCTAGGTAACAAATGGATTGTGTCTTAGTTACGTTACTCTAGAGTTCTGAAGTACATATCTGTTTCTGTGGGGGCATCAATTCGCCAGTTCGTTTCGCCTGTTTAGGCTACAAAGCTTTTTTTTACAAATGATGATGATTTTTTGGTAAAGACAAAGATTACATTTTTTGCTAATGTTGCTATAGGGTTTACATTTCTTTAAAACTTTCCATTTTATCTGGAAAGGTTTCTTAGAGTCTTGTAAAGTCCAAATATATTTTGAGAGTTCAAAAATATATTTATTATATAGACACGAGTGTTTTACTGGAAAATATACCACTCGTAAAATTCATAAAAACTACGTCCGGGACCCGAGTGGTTTATTTTCTATAACCTCCGCACGTGAGTTTATCGATGACGTAATTTTGGTAATTTCCCTCGATGATTTTATCGATGTCATTTTGTCTCTATAATAAAAAGAACATTACACGGCGGCTTGAAGATATGAATTTTATTTTCTCGTGGCAAAAACAATATTTTACTCACTCGCTGCGCTCGTTCGTAAAATATTGTTTTGCCACTCGAAAATAAAATTCATGTCTTCGCGCCACCGTGTAATATCCTCTCTATATATCTATATTCGACTGTAAATTAAAAAATCAGCCTTGCTTCTTTTGTTTTATATTTTCACTTATTGCTGTATAGATCCTTTATTGGGATCCGGTCCTTCTCTCTTGTAAGCTGGTCCTTGCTTCAAAACTTAAATTTGCTTTGTGATGGTCGGGTCACCCTTCTAGCTCAGAGACAGTGCATGCGCGAGCGCTGTTGGGGTCACACTTTTTTCTCATGTAGAGAATCAATCGAAATCAAATCAATCAATAACTTTTTTAACATGTCAAATTCTAGCACACCACAACAGAGTACGCTTACTCTCTCTTCGGTGGTCGCTAACGTTGACAACCCACTGAACCTTCTACCCGGCTGGTTTACCCCATACATACAAACGGGGCCTTAAGACTGGTTTTCATTAGCGACGGAGTCGGAGTCGTAATCCGCAGAAGGTTAGAACTTTACGGTCTAGTGAAAACAGCGTTCTGATTCCGCAGCAGAAGTGGAAGAACTAAACCAATCACAAAGCGTGGGAACGTGCATTGTGATTAGCTTATCCTTCCGCTTCTGTCTCCGACTTCTAAAATCTGCTTTTCACTAGATCATAAGCGACGGAGTCATAAGCGGAGTCAGAAGAAAATGGTAACGTTCAGGATTCTTCCGACTCCGATTCTGTCGCGCCTATGACTCCGCCTACAAACCGAATTTCACTCGGTCATAAGTGCTCTTACGACTCCGTTTATGACTCCGACTTCGACTTCGTCGCTAGTGAAAACCAGCCTTGCGACAAGAGGAGGACTGCAAGCATGTAGCCTACTACATTCAGGCCAAAAACACGTTTCCGTTTTTTGTTTGTTTGAAAACGGAGACTGATTTTCTTCCTAATGTCACTTTAAGTAGAACACGGCATGGATGTCGACATGCCAATCTGGTGAGTTTCCTGGGTGTGACATATTGTGACCCACCCCCCTCCCCCCCCCCGAAAAATCCCAGCTAAGCCCCTGCTTATAAATCTGAAATACTTGCTAGATTAACCTCCCCTCCAATTACTGATTAAATCTTGATTCCCTCACATAGTACGCTAGGGCTGCCTCTGAATTACCTAGCCTTTCAAGTCTCAGTGTGATTAATCTGGTAAGTTTTTTTTCCTTCATTAAAAGATGTAAAGTAAACCAACATTATCAACAAACTAAATTTCGCCATCGTCGTGAGGAAGCGGATATCTTAGGATCAAGTGGAAAGATATTCAGGGGTTAATGGACTTCCTTGGCTCCTGGCAGATGTTTGGCGGCGGAAAGTGATTTTCTATTCTTCTTGGCATAAAGTTATATCGACATTTATCATCTGTGTTATTTAATAACAAGAACAAACAGTTTAATGACTTTTTTCGTGTTTTAGGCATTTTGTTCTCAATAAAATATATATTTTACAAGAGACTACAGTGATTGCCCAATTTCAAGAACACGCGACTATGCCCGCGAACTTTCAGGAACTTTATTAGCTGAAATTTTAAATTCGCGAACTGTTCCAGCGAAAGGCGGTTTGATTTGTCAGTTTTCCATGCTCCTGAGTGTTATTATATCTCTATCAACAACACTTTTTTTGTTTCCTATACTACTGAGCATAACATTCTACCGACCTTTCAGTGACATTAAGCACTGCCGACATTGACCTTTAAAGTGTATCATCATGTAACTTTGATTTTGGAGTTTCTGGAATCCAGTGTCTTGGGTCTGGACTCCACTTTATTTTGAATTTCGCTTGTGAATTGATGTGAAAAGCCGTCGATCTGAAAACGAAAATGAGAGTTGCAGACGCAGAAAACTACCAAACAGGGCCAGCTCTCGGACCGTCAACAAAGACAGCCTATAACTGCATTAGAATGATCCAGCACGGCATTTTAAATCAACAAACAATACAGAACTTTAGTGAGCCAGGTTTGTCTTACTTTTCTCAATTGGCGAAAGCGTGCTGATACCAAATATCCAGAAAGAAATATATAACTAAAAAATCGCCAAAGGAACTGATCAAACTGGCGCAAAATGCAATTGACGCACGGAGCCAGGATAGAAATTCGGCAGAGAATGGGAATCCCGAATCCCAAATCCTCAACCTTCATCAATTATTCTTTGTTTTATTTTTTGTTGTTGTTGTACATCTGTCAATTTTGTTCATCGAGTGATGATATCTTTCCGGCTACTCATTCCCAGTATTAGCTTACTTGTTTCAAGTGATGATTCTGAGCATATCTTACTGAGCTTTAACTGACTGCTGGCTGTTATAAAGGACGTGAACAAATATTGCTACACTATAGTACAACAATTTTGATTTCGCGAGTCACGGCTCTCAAGAAAACCAGACTAGAAGCCAAGAAGACCTCTCAGTGTTGAAGACCGCCAGACCGGTGAGTATAGAGCAATATCAGACCATTGACTCAGTGTTATCTTATACAAAATACTTATTCACTTCGTTACCTCATTTTCTTTACCGCACTGATAAAAAGTGCCTATATTGCGATATAACATTTTTGTTTTTTACCATCTTAGTTTTGATAGAACAACTTTCAAGGCTGGTGATTCACTTGTCCATCCATTTTACACCTGAAGAGAAAACGTTTGACTATATCATGGATAAATTTGCTTCCTTGTTAATATTAACAGCTATCCTCGCTTGTACATGTAAGTTGCTGCATAGTTTTGTTCGTTTTTAACGCACAGTCCTTAAGTCAAGGGACTTCTCGAGTCTTTTTCGGTTTTTTGCTTGTGTGTCAATTTTTTTAGTGTTTACATGAGTGAATATGATGTTCAACGTCTTTAATAAGGGCACGTAACGGGCAGAGCTAGATATAGGTAAAACTTTTACACGGGTATAAAAAGGAAAATCGCGGCAATTGCTCTTGATAAAACGACGATTCTATATTAGAGATCTGAGAGATTAGAGCAACGATCGCCGCCATTCTGATCAAGTTTAAAAACGTGAGTCGTGCAGCATAAAAATCTGCCAAAACGTGTGTTGCACGTTGAGACTACCTGTTGCTCATAATTTTCTCTCAGCCAGTGGTGAACACAGCAAGCCCGTCCTTTGCGAACATTATCAATTGTCTCATCGTGCGCGTCACTACTGTAAGTAATCAAAAATTGTAATGCCTAACTTTTTTAAACGTGATTTTCAGGTTCATTTCCAAGCAAAGAACGAGGTATGTACGCTTTACAGTAGGCAACTCGTCAATGATTATTAGTCTATATAACATAATAGGGGGGGGGGGGGGGGGGCGGTCATCCAGACCCTGAGAAAAGGGGAGGGGGGCCTGTCTCAAAGAATTTTTTTTCGGCCCTTTGGGCCTCAGTTTGGTTTAAAAATAGGGGGGGCGCCTCCCGGGCCTCTCCCCTGGGTCCGCCACTGTAGAAAGTTACTACAGAATGAAGAAACCCTGAAATTATGATGACATCTAATCGTGATGTCTAACAGATGTCGTTTGAATGGTCACAGTAAAGGATTTTAACCACAGACTCAAAAATTAGTACCACCTAGTCTGGGAGTAAATGGGTTAAGGGATGTTTTTGCAATATGTTTCAAAGGACAGTTGCAAAACAGTCGAACTTCCATTTGTGGCCCCTTCGTATACGATTTGTAGCCCACGTTTTTCAGTAACAAATGTCTTGAAATCTTAGAACATTTAGGAGGGAGGGGTGATCCAAACCTTCCGTCTCCCGTATCTTGCATCTCCGGCTCCTGCCCCTTTTTCTTTTGGTTTGCTCCCCTTCACCCTTTTTCGATTGCGAAATATTAAGGATTGTTGCGTTCTTTCCCTCTATTTCTTCCATTTCCCACCCTTTCAGAACTTCCACTTCCCGTCCTTTCCTCTCCCGTCTCGTGTGACGATAAGTTTTTCCCCTTCCAGCAACAAATCGGGAAATTAAGCGTAAAGAGAATTCGAGCGACTTCGGCGTAAGGACAACAAGGGGGAAAACTAACTCGCAACTCGCTTGGCAAGCGGGAAAGGAACTCGTCACTATTCCAAGGTACCGGATCTGCTACAACTGGAAACAGTACAGGACTCAAGCTTTGACTTCAACAGTTTAATCTTCGGCTCGTTAACGTAACTTGTACAATCAATTAAATCCGCAATGTAAAATCGACGAGCATATAACTTCGCAATGTAAATCGTAAAACAGGAATAACATTGCTCTATTTATACTAACCGATCAACTTATTAGAACATCACAGAACAAAAGGAAAGAAGACTGAATAAAATCAGCTGAACAGCGAAAACAAATCTGGATAAATTCAGTTTCAAGGTTCATATGTTAAACTAACTAACTCAAAATTAAATGTCAGTCAAACAAGTGAATTTAGGAAATTTACAAAGAAAGCTGTGTAAAAGAGTTAGAATTTCCTTTGCTCAGGATTCACTAAAATGTCAAAACTAAAAACTACGAACGGTTTGTATTTGAGCAGACGAAAGATCTAATTATTTAGTGACTAAGCTGTATAATTATCCAGAAACAAATTATCCTTTTAAAAGTAAACATTGAAGTAAAATTTGTATAATTTAAGGGAACTAAAACAACTCAATGCAAATTCAATGTAAATTACGGCTAACACAACTTTAAAGAGAATATTTAAAAGCTAGATATGAAATTCGAATCAAATAAAGAATACATGGGAAATCTCTCCTTACACTCGTGAACCCCTCCCGCCTCCTATTCTTCCGGGCTCCCACACCTTGTCCCCCCTTCAAGAAAGCAACGCATGAAATTCTCTCTTTTTTTTTTGATCGTTTCTGTCGACCTATAGCTTGTGACATTGACCTCGGACTAGTCATAGATGACACTAAAGGCAATTTTAGTCTCATAAAGAACTTCACCAAGCACCTTGTCAGCAAGTTCCAAATCTCAGACAACGGTACGCGTGTTGGAGCCATCACGTTCGGGAGAAAAGCAAATCTTCGTCTTCGGTTCAGCGACCTGAAAGGCAGGGAAAACAACTTGGAGAGTGTGAAAAAACAGATTGATAGCTGGGCATGAAGATCCGCCCCTTCCTAATGTTAACAACATTTATTTTCATAGTAATATCAGCGAAGCTCTTCGTGTTGCGAAAGATTTCCTGTTCACGAATACCAGTGGCGTGAGATCCAGACAAGTAGAACAGGTGAAATAACAGTTGAGCCCACTTCATCCCGGAGGGGGGGAGGGGGGGGGGGCTACTTAACATTGTTTAATGCGAGGAAGCTCCCTTTTATATACCATTTTTGGAAGAAAAGGTGCCCCTTTGGAATGACCCTCTATTGAAAAATAGTACCTCTTTCACATACCTTCTTTCGAACTTAGACCTCTTTTAAGATATGAACAAACCTCAACTCAGATTGAGACTGTTTTCTCCACTTTTTCACAGCCATAAAATGCATCTGTTAGCCCTGTTGGGCGTTTTTACATACCGAAATGTTAGATTTCCCTACCCTTTTAAATAATTCAAGTGGTGAAATACATACCTTTTCATATACCTGAAGCCTGATAAAGGTACCCCTTTCGGGCGGAGCCTTCACGAATAGGTCATCATATAGGGAGCAACCCCAAAGACTTTATCCCGTAGCCGGCCCCAGGAAAGAGGGAGCTTAAAAACAACGACGGCGACGGCTAGGAAAACGTCACTTAAAAAGTGAATTCGCGCTGCCTCATACCATCTCCGTTAATTTGTCAAATGTTGGCAAATTATTTCGGAGTTGAATTCTAAAGGACTGTATCAAAATTCAAGAAAAAAAAAAAGTTGTTGTCTTGTGTTCCCGTCCTCGACAAAACGTAAAATTAGGTACTTTCACGTTGAAGTCGTGCAACGACGGCTAAAAAGTGTACAAAAAAACCTGATATGTGTAAAGTTGTTGTTTTGCTAATATAAAACCTATTGCTTTTTGGCCGTTTCCTTTGCCAGTCGTCGTTGCGTATTCATCCTTCATATATAGTCCCTTTCTCGTTATCATATTTATTAACAGAAACAGCTTTAGCGGAATATTTTTCACGCCTTCTTTGTAATATCCAACCAGAGCAGAGCTACGATCATACGTCTCGGTACCACTGCATTCTGTGTGTTTGTACTTTGCAGCGGTGGGGGAGGAGGTGGGGGGGGGGGGGACATAGAAAAAAACAGGGATACCCCAATCATTCCGACAGCGGGCGTAGAGTGTCATGGGAATGATACAACCCGGTAAAAGGCAGGCAAAGCTCACACGACTTCCCAAGACTTCTTCGTATGCTGTCTTAAAGGAACGTTTAGTAGGGGGAGTAGTACACTAGTAATCGGCTCCTGGCGAAACCACCTTGTTCATGACACATTTTAAACCGCCGTCCGGTTACCGGGCCCCGGGTTATAGCTTCTGCCGCATTCAAACCCCATCAGAACGCACAGTCAGGGCTTCAGGTTTTAGATATAAGTAGAGGAGATATAAGTAAGGAAAATTTTCTGCCCTGATTCTGTTATATCTTCAAATGGTAAGAAATTCTATGCTTTTCGAATATGGACGAACGCCCCGTAGCCTGTCGTTAACCCTAATCACTATAGTCAGTGCTTAACGACTATAGTCAATTCGCTCAATCCTCTGTAAGGTCTTACTTTGTTTCAGGCATGGGTGCCGTTGATAACGCTCGTTAAAGAGCAGATGGAATCAAATGTTTGTCAAGATCGGATACAAGCAGGTTTTTCTGTCTCAATTAACAGGTACTTGTGATGTTCACAGACGGAAAACAAGACAAGGGAGGGTTACGCAGCAGCGAACCTTTGGAACTACGCAATAAAGGAATAGAAATTATAACGGTGGGCATTGAAAAGCCAGACCCAATTGAGCTGGTAATGATTGCTGGCGGGAAGTTCAAAAACGTGCATTGGCTGAACTCTCCAGACAGGATCAAAAGCGTCGCTTCAGAAATAGTTCAGAGTGTATGCAGTGAGGCCTAAGTTTTGAACAGGAGTCTGTATAACTTAGGCACTATATCAGGGCTACCCAACGAATGTTGTCTGTAAAATATCTGTGCGGGGAAGCAAATATCGCATAGAACTTTCTATTGCCTGAGGACGGCTATCTAATATAGAAAAAGGAAACCTAAAATTTTCGGATTTAAAAATATGATGGAGAGAGGAATGATGAGAAAATTAAATTGCTGCTTTGGATTCGTAAAACGTTGAATTTCATCAGTAAAATTTTTGGAAAAACAATAGTGAAGCCCTTGTAATTTCGAAAGGATCTTCAAGTATAAAGGATAACCGAACCGATGCAAATTTTTATAGCGCCGCTTTAAAAGCATTTCTAGAGGTCTAAAAGTACTCTAGATATAGCCTGAAAAGAGTTTTCAATGTATTTAGAAGGAAACCGTCGTTGGGTGCCCCTGTTATGTAAATGCATGCTAATCCTCCACTATTAGTCCTCCACAAAACATGAAATTTATAATTAGGTGCTTTCACGTTGTAGTCGTGCAACAACGGCAAAGAAATGCGCAAACGTGCGTGTTGCACGTTCAGAATTGTTGTTTTGCTGATTAAACCTACTGCTTTTTGCCGTTCTCGTTGTCTTCATCTTAGGCTTGTTAAAAGCTCCCTAATGACTATAGCAAAGAACTGGCCTAAAACAGGAGTATACTCATGATCTGACAGGAGGCAGCGTGCAATGGCCGAGTGGTCAGCGCGTCGGACTCGCAATCCGGCGGTCCCGGGTTCGAGTCCCGCTCTGGCCACTTGCTGGATTTGTGCTCGGTCGTCCCGAGTTCAAATTCTCGGCCATGCTTGTAAATAGCCAACTGGTTGCCTTCTGCCAGTTGGGGTTTTTAATCCTGTTATGTTGTATTTGAATTATTTGTTTCTAAATATTTGAGTGGAGTGCCTGTAAATTAGCTGACTAGCTAAGTGCACCTTCCACTATAAACATGCCTTTAACCTTTTTTTTTTATCTGACGTAGTCCCTCAAACGAGGCAACTGAATTTCACTGGCTAGGTTGGCTAGGGGACCTCACTACTATTCTGGTCATTTTTAAGGATTTCAAACTGCTACACCCGTATTCTTTTATTGCTGATATCTGATCTGTTAAACAATTCGTCGCCATGATTTGGAAGGTACTTAAATATATATTTATCAGAATGCGGTGAGCTAAACGTGCGTTAGGAAAAAGCAGCCATAATTCCTTGGTCATTCCTATTGAAAAGATACAGTTTTTTGCCTAAAATCTTCGCTGCTGAACAACTGATTCAGTTTTCAAGAGGTATTAAAAGATCAAACTGTATCACGTTCTCTGTATTGGCTTTCATAGGTGTACTTGTGATCTTGAACCCTCTCATTGCGGACAAGTAGAGTATGCCAGAATAACAATTAACCCTTTCACTGCCAAATGTGGCCAAAGGCAAATTTCGACCAAATTTCCAAATTTCTTTTTCTAAAATTTCGACAAACAAATAGCACCATGTTAAAGTACAGGCAGGGAGGTTTCATTTGAATGGTCACATCATAGGATTTCTTCCACAGACTGAAAAGTTATAGTCACTTTACAAAACTCCATCAAACACTCTGGCAGTGAAAGGGTTAATTAAGGCAATAAACTGACGGACAAGGGGAAGCACCAGATCATAATGTCATCTTTCCAATGCGATTTTCAGTTTCTCTTTCTATTTCCTCTCCTTATTCTGACCTTTCCCGGCCATGTTTATGAACTGATACGCCTGATTCTAAATTTCCTGCATGTTATTGTTTTCATAAGTACAGTGCGCGGGCAAGTGCAGTTTTGCCCGGGTCTCTAAAAGTAAGCTTAAGTATATAAACCTGTCGTTTTGATTTACTGAGGAGAAAGTAAGCTGTTCAATAAAACAGCAAAAAGACTGAAATTAGCTTGTTATGGCTAAGAAGGATGCTACGTGCCTATATAATTCTTAATTTCATTCATGTAACCCTCTATGGTTAAAATTAGCTCATTAAGTCATTTTTCCAACTCGCTTTTCAGTCCCCTTTCTGTTTCCTTCCCTTAATATATTCCCCGGCCATGTTGATAGCTGAAACGCCTTTTACAGATGAATTTAAATTTCCTGTTTGTGATCGTTTCTTTTAGTACAGACGCGAGCAAGTGCAGCTTTGCCCGGGTCTTTTTCCGGTCCTCCGGGTTTTTTTTCCTCCTGTTTCTCTTTTTTTTATATGGCATTAGAATTTCCAATAATTGTCTGTTACCTTGCTTCACCTTTTTATTTCTTTTTGAAACATTTCCCACTTACTATTGCCTTTTAGGGAGGCAAACCATTCCTAAATTCAACCACTAAATCTGTCACGCCCCTAAGTTAAATCGGAAATGTAGTTCCTGTCTCTGTATTATAACCTGTCTTTTTTTACCTTCTAACTCTTTCATTAACTTATTCTAGAGATAAAAGACCTTGCGATTTCGCTAGGATTTGACTTCTTTATTATAATATCAATAAAAACCGAAGAGTTTACCAAAGCAACTCAAAATCAACGTACTATGGGAATTGCATTACTTTATATAGTATTTTATACCGGGTATAGTACCCTTTATTGAGCAAACAGGAAGTCATTTGTGATCAATATACACGCTAGCTGTGACGTATTGTTATGACAGTATTTAAACAGGTTTAAGACTCGTGAGCTACTTAGTCAAACAGCTCAGCGTAATTCAGTGCATCTTTTGCTCCTTGGGAAAACAAGAAGATGAAGTTACTTCTACTCGTTTGCCTCTATATTGGATTGGGCTGCTCAACACGGCGGGTATGTTCGTGACGACTATATGTTTTTTTAAGACAAGGTTTTCATTAAGTAAGAGAAAGAAGCTTCGATCCACTCGCACCGACTGTTAATGATGTAATGATACCTCGTATTTTTTTCTTACTTTCTGAACTCTATCTTCGGCAAGATGCCATACCTTTCTCCCCCTATGAATTGTTCCGAGCCTTGTTTACCGAACTGATGAGCGTAATTGTGGAATCTTTTGCCTAAAAATTACGTACCTCACTCACTCATCCGATAAAATCCAACGGTCGTCATCGGAGTCCGAGTGTAATCCGGAGTGAGTTTTGTATACAAACCATTTTCAGGTATTCAAGTTTTGTTTTTGCTTTTCCTGCTCCAGCACGTGCTAAAAGAGAAAAAAGTTTTTGAAACTGAAAAACTTTCGAGACTGCACGTTTTAACAGTTTTAACGAACGACTCGGAATACACAGTGAAGCGTGACTTCCATTCATCCGTATCCATCCATAACTCTGTTATAACAAATGACCGTGACAACTATAGCTTGAATGATTTGATCAAAACACTTCCATAGAATTAGGATTATTTTCTTTTGTTTCATGGATCCAAAGCCCTCCTCTTGAAATGAAAAATGCAGCGTATCATCAGGGATGCCCAACGACGTTGTCCACCTGAATACATTGAAAACACTTCTTAGGCTATCTACAATACTTTTAGATCATTGGAAGCGGGGCTATAAAAGTTAGGGCAACTTGAGTCCTTTCGAAATACAAGGGATTCAGTACTGTTTTCCCGAAAATTTTAGATGCAATTGAAAGCGTTTCGAAGTTTATTGTTTTTCCGACTCCTCTCTCCATTCAAACTTTCCAATGCGAAGAGTTTAGATTTCGTTTGTTTCAAAATATAGCTTAACGGGGGAGTGAAATATCGAAATTAAACTTCAGAAAATAGTACGGAATTTGTTACATAAGCTTCGAAAATCGTATATGACGGAACGGTCCTCTAGAAATCTTACGCCGTCCTCAGGCTGTAGAAAATGCTCACAGATATTTTACAGAAAACATTCGTTGAGTGCCCCTGTATCATGTTCCGTTTATCTAGAGCTTCACAATTCCACTTAACTTTCTCAACATGGAATTTCCTTCCCTTTCATCTTCTTATATTTTGTTGTAAACGCTTACGTTGATAATGGTTTCAGCCAAAAAAGGATATCCTCTCTTGGTTTAATGAAGGGCATCAAGATCCTTTTTCTTTTCCCCCTTTTTTCTGAGAAAACATATTTGAAATTGCTGGAATCTGGTTTCTATCGGGCGCCAATTTTTACATTGCGCACAATACGTCTTGTTTAGCGCCCCCTTCCCCCACCCTCTAAAAATTGCATAAGAATTGTTTTCAATTTCTCCTGGATAGTACATTCGTCACAGGAGAAAGCAAAATCACCAGGTTTATCAAGGCCAACGAGAAAGCGGCAAAGCGCCTGCATTAATTTTTCTTTCCATAGATAGGCTTGATTGCAAACCCCATTACCCCACATATTGTTGTGTTGTTCTCTTGAACTGGGAGCATTTAAATGTTCTCACTTAGCTTCTCACTCATCTTGCTAATGGCTTAAATTGAGGCCTCAAATGAGGTTATTCCAGGACCCCCCCCCCCCCTCCTTTAGATTTTTTTCGCGGCAGAATGATACTGAAAATAATTCCCTCTTACAGCCATCACCGAGTACCAAATATCACACTCTCCTCGTCACATCTTTCATTCACAAGTTCTAATTCCTAAAGACCAAAATTTGCCTGAAGCACCAGGGTGCAGTTTGTCTCCTACAGTCTGCCGCAGTTTCGGACTACGATTTATAGAACCCTGGTTTTCCTTGCCGGGAATCTCAGTTCTCAGTTGGCAAATTTTCAATAATAGCCTGCAAGTTGCGTTACGACATTTTTGTATAAATATTATACTTGGGCACATATGGAATCAAACACAGCTGAAATAACATTCAACGTTCCAAGTTCCCTTTTTTTTTCATTTAAACAAGTTGCACTTTTTCGATTGATGCTCTGATTCACGTCGGTTTTTTTACGGTTTTCGAGTCTACCACGTTCTGTTAAACAATCAAGTAATAATTTCCGCCGTGTGGAGTAAATTATTGCGCACAAATTTTTCTCTACTGGTTTTTTTACTTTTTTGCATGTTTTTTTAAGTTACGAATCGTGAAAAATCGCTTTATGAAGAAAAAGCAAGTAGAAAGAAGCATTTTTTTGAAGTGAGCATGGAAAATACGTAAGGGTGGATTTCCGCTGTCACGTAAATTTAACCCTTTCACTGCCAAACGTGGCCAAAGGCAAATTTCGACCAAATTTTCAAATTTCATTTTCTAAAATTTTGAGAAATAAATAGTATCACGTGAAAGTACAAGCAGAGAGCTTTCATTTGAATGGTCACATCATGGGATTTCGTCCGCAGACTCAAAAGTTAGAGTCACCTTACAAAACTCCACCAAGTACTCCGGCAGTGAAAGGGTTAATTCGTGTAAATAAAATAGAAGCAATCTATGGGAGGGTGCGCGTAAAGGTAAAAATTGAGCTAGGTTCAACTTTTACGTTAACGCGCGACCTTCCATACATTGCCTCTATTTTATTTATGCACGTCAAATTTACGCGACAGTGGAAGTTCACCCTTACGAGTGTACAATTTACGCGCGTAAATAATAAATCAGAGACAATGTGTGAAAGGTCGCGGGTACTAAAGGCGCGCGCAACACTCCATACATTGACTCTATTCTGCTCTATTTCATCAATGTGCGTACCCACGTATAAATTAGGCGACAGTGGAAATTACGCAGAGCCTCTTTTTGGCCTTGTTAATTCTTCTACTATCCGCCGTCCCTGCTTCCTCCGACTTAAAAGATATTTTGTTGAATTGCAGCCGAGAAAGAATATGATCCCCTTTGAACTTCGTCGCGCGATGATCAACGTGACGTCGCTGGATTCTTTCTTCCAATCCCTGTCATTTGAAGAAGGATACATCAGCTCTCTGAGAAATGATGTCAGAAGCTTGAACCAAGGAAAACATTGTAGGTTCTTCACGTTTTTATTTTGTTATAAAATGTGCAAAATGCATCTGTGAAGTATTAGAATACTCAGTGTATCTTTCCAAATCCTGACGTTTTAGTTATTTTTGTTACCACCACCACCACCACCGTAATCATCATCATCATCATCATCATCATCATCATCATCATCATCATCATCATCATCATCATCATCATCATCATCATTATCGCTATCGTTACCGTTCCTGTCGTTCTTATCGTTATAGTTATTATATAGGGATCGGGATCTCGTTCCCATACTCGCATCGCTTTCTGTCAGGGCCACGTGGCGCAGCTCTGGCCACGAGCATATTAACCCTCGTGTAAGCTGTATTTTGTCATGCGCATAATTTCTGCGCATGTGAATCAGGTTTCTGTGTCAAGCTATGTCATACAGTAAAATCACTACATTTTTAGGACGTGTTTGTCATTGGTTCTCTCCCTCACTTGGAACGGTTTACCTATACTTTTACATACAGCAGTTATAACTAACAATATAAAAATTTATTTTACTTTAGTTACCAAAGGAATCCTGCATGGGAGGTTGTCTGACAATTTCGATGGACTTCCTCTTGTTATCCTTGACAGTGCAGAATGTAAAGCGCGCCCTGTTGCAATTGAGGTTCCTCAGCCTGTGCGCCAAGATGCGCTATATTTTCCATTTTTTGTGACTTTGCACCGTTGTGGGGGAGCCTGCAATAGCAGACCGTTTGAAACGAAGTGTGAAGTCCAAGGTAAACATGTTTTTCTTTAGTACCATACATTCAAATGAAACCTCCTCAGCAGCATGTCACATGATACTGTAATTCTCTCATCGCATTTGCTTATTCATAGAAAACAAAAGCACTTTTTGCATGCACGAAGTACAAACCCTATAAAAACATGGTCCAGGTAGTACCCTCTCAGCAATGGCTCACCATCACCGAGGTTTTCTCGTCCAATCTACATGTATATATTAATGGTGGACACTTGGAGAGACTTCACCCCTGTACATTTGGACAACGCGCGAGAAACTCTTATGGGTATCCAGCCCAAAGATTGTTTACTGAGCCTTCCAAAGTATATTGATACTTGTCTGATCATTCGTTTTTCTATCACATTATTACGAAGACCACCAATAGTTGGAGCACAGGGGAAAACGTTTCTTGTTGGCCATTTTGTACCGCATTCTTAGTATGACTTTATATGCACACCATATTTGGCAAAAGCCTTAACTACTGTACTGACCTCCCAAGCCCTTCTATGCTTTACAAGTTTGATTTTAATTTGTGAATCGAAGGTCTCTACTGATTCTTTTCTACCACTGTAACATTCCTTCATTTTACAACCGAAAAAGGCCTGGGGACGAGCTTTTTCATTATATGATTGAATTCGTGACATCACGTTTTAGAAATTAAATGAAACCGAAAAAAAAAAAAAAACATCCACAGTGGAAACTTCCATACAGAGAAGAGACTAGGAACTGGCCATTTCGAGGTTGCCCTCGACTGTTCTGGTAACGATATCACTTCTTTTGGGGGGACTGTTAATGGGTTGCATTGGAAATTGGGTCTGAGAATTTGTACTCGAACAATCCCATAGTGAAATTCGACACGACATCGACTCATTCTCCCGCGGAAATGTTTATTACAGGGTCCATTGTATTGTGAGTAGTACCCTGGACCTAGAGGTCATTTCTCAGCCTCCGCTGCGAACTATCAGGAATTAACTAAAAAAATCGGCACCCGGGGTATATAAGTGGTGATTTGAGGCATAGAATGTCATCTGTTTTACTCAGGGTTCGTTACACAGGATCTCTGTTTTATACGTTTTGTCTTCTTAGCAGTTATTTCTATAGGGTTATATTAATTGTGTATTTTCCGCTTTAGAATCTGAGGATCTAAATCTTGTGGTAAACAGAGTTGCCTGGTTGTCTGCCTCGGACAAGTTGCACGAGCTATCAAGAGAAATAACGACCGTACGCATAACAAACCACACCAAATGCGGCTGTAAGTGCGCTATAAAGGCAACAGATTGCAACAACAGGACCGAACGTTACAACGAAAACACTTGCCGCTGCGAATGCAAATCCCGCAGTAAACTCTGTCCGTTTAATTTCAAATGGGACCCGTTAGAGTGCCAGTGCAAGTGTAACCTTCAGTCTAGCCACAGGTGCAACAAAAGATACCAGTTTGACGAAAAATTGTGTAAATGCGTTTGCAGTGGTAAAAAATGCAAGATGCCTAACAAAGTACGCGATCCTAAAGATTGCCGCTGCAAGTGCCCAAGGCTAGTGTGTCCGCGCGGAATGCACCATGATCGCCGCAAATGTCAATGCATTGGAAACAGACGCCGGTCTATTCTGTGATGCTTAAAATTGTAGGGTTGTGAAAAATACCCGCGAGGATTTCCTTCACAGAGACAAGATAAACAAATAATTCACGTTTAACGAATCTACCTTTTTAAAATTGGCCCAGCCGCACTGTTTAATATAATAACTAGTTGTAGAATTTGAGATGGATCCCGGCCGAGGGATGCTCCTTATTTGGCTTTAACCGGTATAGCTTTCAGCGTCCTAAGTCTTAGTTTGAAATTCAAGCAAACTTTGCCGGCATTTTGCAAATTGACCGAGGCCAAATTAATGAGATCAAGAGTTTCAACGAAAGCTGAAAATTCAACGACAAATGAAATTTGCGTTGCAGTCGTCGTCTTTGATACCCGCCTAAGCTTCGTAACTGTCAAGTGAACGCCCAACACAGGGCGCTTACCATTTTGTGGGAATCGGCCGGCCCAACTGCCTCAAACGTAAAGAAACTCTACAAATAGTCAGGTTTTCACAGCCAGATCAGTCTATACCCTAAATAGTATGTATTGAGATAATGGGTTTTAGCGAATACTTCAAAAAGATTAAAATGTCGTTATCAATGTTATGGTCCGGCCGTCCAGCTCTGAATTTTGAAAAAAGCAGGAGTAGGTTAACTGTTTTAGTTTGGTTTGGCCACAGGTTACCTAGACTCGACGATAGTACCGCTGTATAAATCCTGTAAAATAAAAGTGTTTGGATCGGGGTAAAGTTACGATCGTAAATTTTGTAGGAAATACTAGATAAACGTCAATAAAACTTACTCTACAGTTAGTTTTGTTGTGGCTAATGCTCACACGAAGTTTGCTAAAATATTGTCAAATTGTTCTTCGATGCGATTATATCAGGGGGCAGTCTCAAGCGATGAAATCTCGGCCGCCACAGCTCTCTTCCCAACACAACTGCTTCTCGAAATTCAATGAACTCCACTTTAAAGGACAATACAGATTTTTTTTTTTTTGGGGGGGGGGGGCGGGGGGGAGGATGGGGGTTGAAGGGGGAGGGTTGTTAGCAAGTAAAGTAAATTATAAGCAACGTGTAAGTGGTGTGTTGACTATTAAAAGCCAGCAGGATAGTGGGTCAAAATTCTTACCAAAAAGAATTTCTCAGTCCAATTCGACTTAACATCAATCTACTCACTCTCATGTGCAATTTAAAATATTCAATTAGATTTCCAACTGTATTTACTGCATGTACCCGCGGTATGGAGCCCTTAGAATGAGGTTCATAAATAAAAATAACTCTTTCTGGAACCTTGATACTAAAAGGTAATCACAAGCGCTTAGTAGAGGTGACAACTTGATGAAGGTTTTTACAATAACTATTAAGGGGAACCATTTCCGAAACTTGCAGGCGATCACTTAACAGGGTTTTTATTTTAGACTTCTCGCCCTTTGTAAGGGTTCAAGACAGTCTTAAATTTTGGATTCTACGTTGTGGATTGCGGATTCCAGGTAATGGATTCTGGATTCCTTCTAAGTGGACTTGGATTCGGTATTCCAGTAGTAAGCGGATGATTGATCTGGAATGCGGGTTCCAAATCCCAGGATTCCGGATTCCACAAACAAAATTTTCCAGGATTTCGGAATCCAGAGGAATACCTCGTAGGGGTGCAACCTCATTTACTGGGTTGATTAGTAGTGTCAGCTTCCAATATTCAGTGCTTTATTTGTTGTTATTTTATAGCTTATCATTGGGTTACATTGTAAATGAGACGCGGTGTTATGTTTGCACCTTTCTTTAAATTACGACACTGCTTTTCAACGTTTAGTTTTTGAATCTAATGGACATGTTCCAAACATCCTTTCAGTTTTTCTAAACAGGACAACATTGAAGGTCCAGGCTTGTGAGCAAGGTCGCACTGTTTCATTTTGTCAAAACAGTGTTTCTAAAAAATAGAATTGAGAAAAAAATATTAAGACAGTTTTTTCAGATGATTAATATTTAGACCTTTAAAATCAATGTAATAGGTAACATGAAAAACCAGTGCTACGCCACCATCAACTGCAAATAAGTTTTAGATATACACGTCAAAGTTTTTAAGAGTGAAGGTCAAAGCTAAAAGGAATCTAGGTACTTATACAAGCTTCTACCGTTCTGAATCTAGGTTTTCAAAGACCCCAATTTAAACTTCTCTGAAGGCTGTAAAGATACCGATAATCTAAGTATCGGGCTCTACTTGTGGGGGATGGGGAGGGGGGGGGGGGGGGAGGAGGGCAGGGAGTTAGGATGTAGGAGCGAGAAGGTGGTTTTCATTTCTCTCCTCCTCGTAATTCCTCAAGAAAAGGAAAACCAAGGAAAGAAGTCCGATACTTTGGTTACTATAAAGAGAGTTTCACCCCCTAATTTGGGCTCCCCTTTGCATGCTTGAATTTTAGACAATTGCATCCGTCCGTGTTTGGTCAGTTGGTCCTGTTTTTAACATACTTCGGCTCTGAAGCCCAAGTAACAACCCTACATACATTCCTTGTTTCTTCCGTTCGTAATCATTTATTTAAATGCCATTTTTAAATTTCAAATTTCTTTCATGTCACTACTTCAACGGTTTGTTTCATCTACTTTTAACGTTCACTTTTTCTTCTTTAAACTTTTCACGTGTACGTTATTATAGTATCATATTTCACGCTATTCTTTATTTCATATTGTCGTCTTACCTCTAACCCTTTCATTGTATGTAAGACCCTGAAGATGGAAGGCCGTGCCTTTGGAAATATCGGTAAAAGAAATACATACCCCTGACTGTAAAATCAGCCTTGCTGTTTTTGTATCACATTAATATACTAGCCCATTGGGTACTTAGGCTGCGTTACACTATACATAAAACTGATCAGTTTTGGCCCTTTTATTTGGGTCCGTTTAGTGAGTCCCAGTGTGGGCTGGACGGACACTCGACGTGTTTGTTTTGCCTTAAATTGTGCTTAATTGCTCAAGGAGAGGCTGCATTGGCACTTTAGGCTAAGACAGATCATTTTACTGATAATTTACAGTGTATCAAATCTACAAAATCATAAGCTTTTTTGCTCATTAATCAGAAAGCATGAAAGCAAGTAATACTTACAAATTTTGGAGGAGGATTCACGTCTTTGAAACACTTCATATGTTCTTCTTTCCCTTTATTAGCATTTTTATTTAGGCATTCAACGAGAGTTTTGACTTTTTTCTAGAGAGAGAAAAAGGAGGAGAGGGAATAAATTATACAACTTGAAAATACGTAGCGTCACTGTAGTTTTCGACTTACATTGGTGACCAAACGTACAGTTTTTGCAAACCATTTCCTTATTACCACCTTAGCAAGATTTTTTGTCCGTTTGCGAACTGCGGTCCTCTTGTTAAGGGTATTTTTCCGTCTGTAAAAGCTTGATCACATTTTATTAAAAACTTTGTAAACATTATGTTTTAGAAGATTTGTAATCGTTTCATATGGTATATACCTTGAGTGCAACCCACGGCCTTTTGCCTTAATCGGTGGGCCCTTCTCAGTCAAGACCTCATACAGAGTTTTTCTTCTAATAATTCGTACTGTTTATGTCATAAATCTTAATATTTCCAATTGGAATCTGGATAAAAGCGAAGTAAGCATTTTAAGCCTGGTATAACCATTTATTTATGTGATAAATATTCATTTTGTTATTTGCCACCTACTAAAACCACAGCGACTTTTTCTAAAGTTCACAAAACGATGTACCCTGTTCTCAGAGCCTCAATTTTCTCTTTACGGAAAGTCGAACGCGTGTATGAAAATAAAAACCAAAAAAAACCGAAAACCAAAAAACGTCTGCGGAGAGGCTAAAGACGATCACAAGAAACTGAAAAAAGAAAACCAAAGTTATAACAAGTTACTTACCTCGACGTCAAACATAATTTTAGCTGGATTTGGTGGATTTGGTGGGTCTTCCAGTTTCGTTTTAACCAGGTATTTGGCAGCAGTGAGAGAGAAACAGAACAAAAGCGCTAAAATAGCCTTCGTGACCTTTCTTCTTTGTTGAATGAAAACCGTACGTGTTACGAACGTTTTAATTTCTAACTGTATTATCAAGAAATCTCAGCACAGCGAAAACGTGATATTTATTAACTAGGGAATCCCTAGCGTTTTTGTTTATTCACCTGCGTTACTTTAGTGAACGTAGTTGTAATATATATATTTTTTGAATAAAAGCTTCTGAAAGTACTCACTCAGTAATGCGTAATAAATTCTAAGATTGAAATAATTTGTTTTGGCGGGGTACTTTTAAAACTTTGTGAGGTAAAAGTGCTGGAAGATTTTAAGCTTGAATCTGTTTACGTTTTTAAAAAAATGAAGCATTATGAAAAAAATTTGCATTGGTTAAGTTCTAGTTATAATTAAGGAGGAGTGTAATGCATAAAGTTTGCTTTAGCAAATTGTATTTAATATTGAATAGCTATTGATCTCTTTTACATTAACGATTCAAAGCATGTCAAACTATGATTTGTTCCTTAAAGTTTGGATTTAGTCATTTAACGACACGTCTTCGCCAACACTACTACAAATTTTTTGTAAAATATAACTGGGAAGTTTTGTTGATTTTGGGGCGCAGTTTTGCTTTTTCCACTAATGAGAACTCTGCAGCTGTGGCTCGTAATTAGGGTTTTGTTAGGTCCTCCAGCTGTTCACGAGCAAATTCAACTAGCGACCATTTTCCTCTGTCCGCGCGCGTCTGGCCATGTCACGTGTACGTTTAAAGATCTTGGCGCGAGTTTATAATGGAAATCCTTTCATTTGGATCAGAAAAAAAGAGAGCTGGTAAAATAGGGATTTGTGCATGTCCAGTCCCCGTCTTCTTGCAGCAAGTAGGGATGTCCCACCACCGTCTGTGTCATTTCTACTATGTACAGGCGGGGGCAGCCACACTGCACAGTCAGTTATAATTACTAGCAGCCATATTGTTTAGATTATCATGTTCCTCACAAACTTTAACTAAACATCGATTCCTTGCGTATCCTCGGTTGTCAATTCCCATTCTAAGACAAATATTTCAGGCAGGTGAATGTCCAAAGGTGAAATACAGTGTGTTGTTTCTGGTAGGGTTTTACTACCCAGTGTTCCTGGACATTGGGCATATTGGTGTCAAGGTGGAAGGGGTTGTACCTTAAATATCTTTTTTCAACAGGGAGGGTAGGAAGTTATCTTTCAGCCGTTATAACGGGGGGAAGGGTCGAGTTAACTTTTACCCTTATTTTACTCATTTTAGAGCCTGACCCCTCCCCTCCTGCGTGCTTATTATTGCACAGTCTCTTAGATGTCACTTGACATTTAAAGTAGCTAATGAAAGCGCAACGTGAACACTTTTAGCACAAAATCGCTGTGAACTGGCGCTCGAAAGTGTGACAGGTAGATATGACTGCTCGACAGTCAATCGAAGTCAAGCTTGACGATCGAAAGGGATCTTTAAAAATTATTACATCCTGAAGGTTTCATCCAAAATAAGTACAATACACTGGGTTTCTATTTCAATGGGAATCTTAAGAAAATCTAAGAAAATTAAACAAGGTATCATATCCATGAGGAATTCTATTATTTTATCGTCCTCGTCAACGATGACTATGCCCACCATTTTGAAAAGTCACCGAAGTGAGACGTGACGTCACATTGGCACGAGAACTGAACCACCAAATTTCTTGGAGACACTCCCTCCTTCCTGGTATAAAGGACCTTAATATCCGAGGACGGGGACGCAGAGAAAACGTCGCTAAAAAAGTGAATTCGCGTTCTTTCAATCTTCATCGCGATTACTCCAAGTCACTAACTTTGTCAAATGTAGGCGAACCCTCCTAAAACTGAATTCCTAAGAACCATATCCAACTTCAGAAAGAGGGAGAAAATTTCGTCGTCGCTTGTGTACTTCCTCTGTACATCGTGAAACTAGGAATTTTCACGTCGTAGTCGTGCAGTGACGGCAAAGAAATGTACAAAAAAGCGTGAGCACGTGCTAAATTGTTGTTTTGCTCATTAAACCTAATTATTGCTTCGGTGGCGTTCCCGTTGCCGCCGCCGTCGTTGGATCTTAAGGTACCTATAAGCATATATAAGGCTGTAAGGCGGGTAAAGCTATTAGCAACCTCTCAGGTGTGCGTCCCTTATCCCGGTATCCTATCAGTTTCAACTCAGTTAGGCCCCGTCCACATTAATGCGTTATTAGGGCCATTTATACGAGGAAAAATAAGACGCGTCTTAAATAAGACGCGAACTGTACCATTTATACGAGCATGTCTTATCTAAGACAAGAACAGCCCGTATAAATGGTTCGCGTCTTATTTCTGTTCTTGACTCGTTTTCATGTGAGTGTTGCCCGTAGCAACGGCAACCAACAAGGCGCAAAAATTTTCCCGCCAAAAATTAACGCATGCGTACCATGCATTCGAGTCTTATGTAAGACGCGAAGGTCATTTATACGAAGTTTTCCTCGTCTTAGCTAAGACGCGTCTTATCTAAGAACAGGTGTTAAGGGCTGTTCTAAAAAAAGACGCGTCTTAGCTAAGTCGCGTCTTATTTTAGACAAAATGTGCCGTTTATACAGAAAGTTCGCGTCTTATTTAAGACGCGTCCTATGTAAGACGCGTCTTATTTTTCCTCGCAAAAATGGCCCTATTGTTTGAAAAGGCATACATTTGGATGCGTTCAGGCCTTCCTTCTACACTAATACGCTGAGCGTTTTCACGGAAAACGTAACCATTTAAAAACGCTCTTGAAAGTGAATCAAAACGAAAACGCATACATATCGTATTAATGTGGACGGTCAAAAACGGTCGAAAACGCATCAAAGTGAAAACCATGATCGAATATATCACAGGCGCGCGTGCCTGTAGCATACGCATAGGAGTCCAACTTACGTCACAACGTGCAATTCTATCGCTTTCGAACGTTCTAGTTTTAGAAAGTCCAAAGCGCATCAAAACGGTAGTGTGGACGCGAATCGATCGATCGATGCGTTTTCGATGATAACGAACACCATTATTATGGACAGGGCCTTAGTATGCTTGGGTGAGGACAACGTAACCGATATTTTTCCAGTAAAGCTAAATTGAAACAATTCAAAGATTTGCTTTTCCACAAAGGATTTTATTTGTTCAAGATTAGCGTGGTTAGTGGTGCCATTCAAAAGGGTATTTAATGATTTTAGCGGAACCATCCTGAACCAGCCATTTCTTCTTCTTCATAAGGCAAGCATTTTTTAATGGCTTTCATACACTCCCCGAATTCGCGACCCTTCGGTTGTTTGCGGCATGGGCGAAACGCGTCTTTGACGCATTTAATCTAAAAAAAAAAACGGAAAAAAATCTTTTTACAACATACTCATCACAGAATTCCATATCAACAAAAGGTATAATGCTGTCTGTATTTGACCTTTTTTATGCGTAACTCAAGGGGCACCCTGCCTGCAGAGTCTTTCTTTGGCTTTCTTGATTGGTGTACTCGAGAAAGACTCTGCCTGAATCGAATTTGATCTTTGCTGAGCATGCGCTGCATGTTGCTAGGATACATTTCCGAACCCAGGCCTAATAGCCGCGCGCTTGGTTCAGCGGGCTCAGTTATAACCATCGGTTTATCAATAAACGAATGCTTGCACTCGTAAAACCAGTTTGAAAGAAACGTTTGAAAGAACAAGATTGATTAGTCAAGACGTTTGGGCTGCGGCGACCTCAAAAGGCTTGACGCGATTCAGGCAAAGGCCCCTTTTCGCTTTTCTTCTGCTCTTCAAAGTAGACAGAAGGACACTCTGCTCGCAGGGTATTCAAGGGACTACTTTGAAACTAAATGACTAAGGCCAAGCAAATGGTCAGATCCCTATCTCTTTCTCGAAAGTGGTCCTTATAATGCTTTGTAGTGTATTCAACAATTATTCCACGAGTGCACGTTGGATATGAGTTGGCTATAATAATAAATAATAATAACTTTATTTCTATAGCGCTCTTATCCTATGTTCCTATAATTATTTCATATCCAACAAGCACGAGTGGAATAATTGTTTTATTAAAAAACTCCCAAAAAACCAACCGATTCTTATCTTGTTTTCAATTTTGAGCAGACGCGTACAGTTACCATATTTGGAGAGCGTGATATAATGGCTCATATACCATGATGGCTAAGCCAATCAGAGCTCTAGAATTGCATTATCTAATGATTCGGTTTTTAATAAAAATACATATATATCAAACCGGGGGGACTCCCTATAATAATAGGGGTGGCTCGGTCAGAAGAGGGTTCCTTTTTCAGGCTCAAGGTATATGAATGGGTAGAGGTTTCACTAGTTAAAATATATGATAGGGTAAAGAAATCTGTTATTTACTCTGTATTGGTGTCAAAGGAGTCAAAAGGGCTAACAAATGGGGTAGGGGTTTCACTAGTTGAAAGATACGATAGGGTAAAGAAATTGTTATTTACTCAGTTTTGGTGCAAAAGGATTCAAAGGGCTAATAAATGCATTTTATTGCCATGCAGAAGTCAAGAAAACTTCGTGGTTTCGTGGTTTATTCATATTTACGAGACAGTGCATTTACAGCTGTAAAAATGGATGCAACGTTCTAAACTAGGAATGTTAAAGGGGTACCATTTAATACATGCTTTGGGTTAATCCGCCAGAAGTCACGCCATTGATAAATCAATTAGAAACTGCAGTATAGTGTATGCATACTTATAGCCGGAACTTACAATTTGCTTCCTTTTCATTGCGGGAAGGTGTTGGAGCATCATTCCCAATTCCTTTATACAGCCTGGCTTGGCTCTGCCGTGATTTTTAGAAACGCAAGAAGTAAATTCCTTAATAACAACCTACAAGAGAAAAGGAAACAAAATTGATAAGAATATTGATACACCGTACCATTCCCGGAACATGAGGTCTTTTAGTTGTTAAAAGAACTAAAATAAGATGATAAGTAATCATCAGCGCATCAGCGGATGAAAAAGAGTGCTTGAATGTATGGTAATTCAAATGTAAGTCCATAAACTGTATTGTTATTTAATTTTCCCCTTACTTTACCAGTGGCTACAGAACCAGCTACCCGCTAGTAAAAACTTAGCTTTTAAGATCCTGTTAAAATAAAATTTTGCTATTAGACCTTCCATTTACAACAACCCGTTTAGCCTTAAATTGGAAAACGATTCCTATTTTTCAAAATCTATTTAAAATAACGCCTTCTCTGAAAGAGGACTTCAAAATTCAAGGGATCAAAGCTTTAACCTTTTTATTATAGTCGTCTTTACATAAATACTTTATTTGCCGCAAGTATGGCAGTCAAATAATAGCACGCAGATTTCAAATCAAGCAATTTCAAAACGTATGTGTAAGGATAGGTTGAATGGCCGAAAATTCTTTTAACCATAATGTAATTTTATTTTTCAGAAAAAAAAAAGACTCCTAAATAGCCTAAATTTGTGCTAATTACCACCAATTCTGAGAACGTGTTTTTAGGCTAACTCTGGAAAATGAAGCCTCTTACTCGCGGGGAAACCCGGTGAATAACTATTTCAACTTTCCTCAACCTCGTCCACACGGTCTTCTTGTTTTTTAAGACCCTGAGAAGACCCTGGGAACGAGGCTGGGCTTAACTTTTCAAAAAGTGCCATCAATAGAGAGGAGAAGTCCTTACGTCACGTTGCCATGGTAGCAATATTTTTGGATGACATCAAACCGATAAAGTCACTTTAAAAGTCCATTTGCACTATATCAAATTTCACCGATCTTATTCAATTTCATTTAATTTGGCAAATCTTGCCGAAATTTCTTTGGGACCGTATCTATCGTTAGCTAAGTTTAGAAAAAGAAAGAGACAATTTTCATGATTTTTGTGTTGTGTTCACCCACTCCATAAAATTAGGAAAGTTAGGAAGTTAGGAAGTTTCATGTTGTAGTGGTGAAGCGATGGCAAAGAAATGTACAAAATAGCGTGATTCAGGTGCAAAGTTGTTGTTTGTGAACATATTTTTTGCCGTTCTCCTTGCCGTCGCTAGACTACGAGCAGTCTCTCTTGTTTCTTTGTCCGTCGAGCAAAACGCCCGAGACACGCAAATGACCACGCACTCCCCTCACTAAATCTGAAGAAAAAGAGAGGCTGCTCGCAGTTTATGCCGTCGCCTTCGTCGTTGGTTTTTGTTGTCATTCAGAAATAGTGCTACCGTGGTAACGTGACATCATACTTCTCCTCTCTATAAAACATGAACTAGTCTGTGTCGCCTGCGTGTTGCGGTGGCACTCCCCGGCCCCCGAAGAAGGGGAGACGTTTACATTTTTCTCGGGTAGGGTGTAACTACGCATTATATGGCCAAACTACGGTGATTCATTATATTAACTATTCTACCACGGGTACGTTACGTGAAAGTGTCGAGGTTATTTATAAGTTCATGGATGAGAGTTGAGGATTGTACTGCCTAAGGACCCAATTAACTCAACATGAGTTACTAGACTTTCTAAAAGTCCTTTATTTTTTTTTCTGGTTGGTTATGCCATTCGTCGCTCGCTGCGCGATCTCATGCACTGAAGCTCGCTTCGCTCACTTTTAAGAATTTGTGAGAGGTCGACTTGTAGCAAGTTTACATAAGCTACGTTGCGCGTGCTCATCATTACGCGCGAGCGAAGATCCTTGCGCTGCGGCGCGCGTTCAGTTCTCGCCTAACCAAACATATCAATATCGACGCCCAAAAGCGGCAGCGTGAAGTTGCACCTTTCTCTGACAAGATACATATTCGATTAGAGAAAATTGACATGTAGGACAGAGTTTTCTGGAAGTTAGACAAAAGGATCGTTGAGATTGCCTTTGAAATACAAGTAGGTAGGGTGTTGATTACATAAGTATTAAAAAGATACCCTGAATCCATAACTATCCATTTTGTAATTCCATCTGATCTTTTTCTAAACAGTAGTCAAATTCTTAAAAAAAAATTCTGTTAGCAGTTGTTTCGAGTAGTTTTGATATGCTGAAAGAATGAAAGATGCTAAATTTACAAATATGTATATCTATGGGTTTAATCTGTGAACTGAATATATCCATGACTAACGTGTCCGACCATACAAGTCATGAAAACTAGGAATATATTCCCAATCATTTTTTTTCTATAAGGTGTACAAGCTGGTGCTCTTAATTTTTTGCGGCGCGTGTTCGATCATTATATATTTTAAAAAATGATTATTCATGTTACTGTTCGTTATCATTAATATTACGCAAAGTTCGAGTGCTTAATTTTCTGTGAAATCGCATGAATACTTTATTTTTGTGTGTTTTCTAAGCAAAGCACACCTGTTTTCAAGTCTAGTTTATTATGACTTATTCAGGCCTTTCCTTTTTAAAACTTTTGTCGACAGTAGCTTGCTGCTTGCTGTTTAATTTACTATTTTAACAGGGGCACCCAACGAGAATATAGTTCAAAACCACTTAAACATTGCATCGTCGAACGTATTTTAGTATTTAAACAGCAGATATAGGCATTTTTTACCCCCCAAAATTTTTCATCTGTTCGGATTTCCTAGCTGAAAGTTTAGTGATACGAAAATTATAGGGATCTAAACTTACCTTTTCGAAAATTTCAGCCAGATAAAAGGCTCCCGAAAATTCTAGGTGACCTTTTTACGGTAAAAATCCGTTAAAAATGGGCAATTATACCATTTTTTAGATGTTCGAAAATCCTAGGAGAGGCAGGCAAGCAAGAAATTTTACAACAAGTGCTCCGAAAATTCCAGATCTTAGATCGTCTTCCGAACAGATATTTTCCAAAAACTGACGTTGGGTGTCCCTGTTTTAATAGGTGCTGGGGAGTTAGTATAATTCTGATAAGAATTATACCTTTTTTTCTTGACTGTTATTTCAACACGTCTAAATGAAAGCCAGGCTTAAATTTAAACTCTCTACGAATAAGAAGACTAAGCACCTACCTCCATATTTATAGGTTTACTCATGTCCGGTCCCATGTTATCGAAGTCCAAATCCGCGAGCTCAAAGAGGTCCTTTTCGGGATCCTTGGATTCTGCGATAACAGCCACGAAAAAAAGACCGCAGAGGCAAACAACCTGGAAAAATGCCATCGTCTCGGACGACACTAAAGAGAGCAACTGTTTCTTGGCGAGGAAATTCGTCGAACCAAAGTAGCAGAAAGACTTTGCCACGGTGCAGTTAAATTTTTGAAAGCAAAGATTGTAAATGAGAAGATTACAAATTGTTCAAACTAGTTAATATTCTGATTACTCAGCTGGTTTCAAATGAGTTCTATCATATAAATGACCTTATTAAATCCCACGGAAAATATGTTTGGGAGCGACTATTTATATTTTTAAGATATACATATGTACAGGCCAAGTCAAGTCAAGTCCTGAATTCAATATCATTCAATTCACTTTACAGAAAAGTTGAGATATTAGTTCTTATTTCATTCATTCAAATAATTTATCCGTTTCTTACTGGCTTTATTACCCAGCCAAGTCTTCATAACCAGCTGGGGCTGATCAAATTTGGGAGGTGCTTTGATTATACGTCAGTCACTGAAACGTCAATAGGAAGTTTAAGCAACGATGTTTTTGAGCGACGCACGTCAATCGGACGTGGACTTTTTGTACTCTTCGGTCGTGTTTTTGAAATAAATTCCTGAACAAATTGTCTCCTTAAGAGTAAAGACATTCAGCAATACAAATTTGGTAGCGTGAAGACCGTATTAAAGGAGAAAAAGGCGCCAAGGTTTGACTTTATTGTGCAAATTGTTGCGAGGGAACGCTGCGAGGGAAATGGGTCTACATTTGTTCCCCGAAACAGTCTCATTGGACAATTTGACATAACTGAGACCCAGTCTTACGCAACTGAGACGGTTAATATTATATAACATCTGGTGAGTCCAGTTTGGACACCTTATGAAGTTTACACAACGCATTATTCTCTTAACGTAACGAGACTTGAACCTTGTAGAATTGCTGAAAAAAACAAACAAACAAACAAACAAACAAACAAGTAAACAAAACTGCACAGCGCCAGTTATGGAGAGAGCATACTAGAGAGTTGAGCACTGATCTGCAGTGATTAGGGTTAAGCAGCGAACCGCGACGGTTAGCTTTCAAGTATTGTAATGGGATATATGGCATACGTACATATATATTTTAAAAATTTCGGGATTTGGCAGCTAGTCCTCGATGGTGTAGTGGATGTGGATTTGTAGGTTATGAAGCATTAGCCTTAGCTTCAGTCTTTCACATCTTTGCGTTAAACAGATTTTTCTTTGCTTTTGACTTTATTACACATATTCTTTCTTTTCTTTTCTCTTTGCTTTTCACTTATTATCAGGTAATATCTGTTTTGTAATAGTGTTAATATCATAGGTGACGAATTACTCCTTAATTTTGGCGCGAAATTTCAGCGATAATTTGTTAATTTCACATGTGAAATTACAAAATTGTCATGGCAACCTTCCGTACGTCTCAGTGTCAAGATGGCGACGGAGTTTTAAAATGTCATGAATGAAGATGCTAGGGCATAAAAAGACGCTTTAGAAAACCTGAACACACGAAAGAGCACATCAAGAAGGATTCTAACTGGCATTTTGTCGAAAAATTCTGAACTTAAGACAAATTTAAGCTCTAAACGTTTGAGAGAGTGGAGTTCTCGATCGATATCATCCCGGATAAACATGTCAGAAATCCAAGATTGCTAAGGTAATTCGTCACCCATGATATTAATAGTTAATCAAATGGTATACTCCTGAAATTAATTATAATTTCCCTTACTTAAAGGCTCGGGAAATTATAAGGATTTTCACAAAACGCGCGTGAAATTATTGCCCTAGTTTCACTTGTCACCATTTGATTACACGTACACTAATTTGGCACGCCACGACTGGCGCTTTTGGCTAACTGCGTGCCAAGAAATTGTACACAATATCATGATAATAAATTGTCTTGTCTTGTCATGTCTCAAAGAAAATGACTCCAGTTCAAAGCATCCCAGTTCTGTTTATCTATCTTATTTTATTGTTGGAATTAAGTTGTTCTTCATGTAATTTTAGTGAAAGAAACAATCTGGCGTCAGCCGATGTTATCTGATGCTAACCATGCGCCACCCAAATTATAAGGTAAATACCTGAAGGAAGAATAAGTGCTCTTACCATAATGTGAGCGCCAGGAATGTTTTCCGCTACCTTTATAGTATTTTTAAGTTCGCCGCGTTTTTACTTATTTTCGTGTTCGCGCCTTTAGTGCTGTTTTTTGGTTCATTAGTTTTTTATTGTCCGCGTAGCTTTGTCCTTCGTGTTAGGTTTTTCTGCATATCGTATATTAAGCTTTTATTGTAATTTTCGCGTCAGTTCTTCGTTAGTTGCGCTTGGTCCAGTTTACAGTTTAATGTTTGGGTCTTTGCTCGTCCTAGTATTTCGTCCTTATCTCGCTATCATCTTGTAAGTATCTCGTTTGTTTCATTCGCATTTCTTTGCCTTATTGCTTTCGTTCAGTTTGTAGGTTGTTTTATCTTGACTTTGTATTTGTTTAATTGTTATTTTTCAGTACCGCTCTTCTTCACATCGGTTCACTTGTTACCCTTCACTAGTTGTAGAAGTTCTAGAATAAAGTTTGTGTGTTAAAAACTATAGCGCGTTAAGGCTGCGACTATACGTACATAATGACAAAGCAACGTTTTCTTTGAACAACGGAAGCAGAAACAACCTATTTTTACTTAATGCTAAATTATAAAGAATGCGAAGGCGTTAAGATGGGATAAAATTGCCTTGGGGGACTGGGTCTAGTTGAAAAATCGTTTATTTTCTAAAACAGTGGAAAAATTCAAAAAAAGGACAAACACAGTTTTGTAGATGCTTGCACTACACATTATCAACCAGTTCGGTTTAATAACTCACTACAAAAAGTGTTTCCATTTTTGTTTAAAGACTTTTATTGTTTTCTGGCTGTGTAGAGACGCGTGACAACATTTTCATAATTGAAAAACACCAAATTGACAGAAACCACACATGTATGTATCTAACAAAGTCTCATCTTTCTAATGCTTAAGTGCTCAGAGATAGTTCAACCCCCATTACCTTTTGACTGAATAATCGGGGACGCATGCCTTAACTTACCTGAGTAGACAGGTTTGGATCTAAATGAGTTCTGCTCTCAAGAAAAGTGCTTTTAATACATCCTGATACATCAACTTTTAGCGAGAAAACGAGGTGAAATTTCGGTAGCAATAGCTACGATTCGCTAGTTGCTCTCTGTGTGTTGTTCCAATAAACCGAAATCAGTATAGCAAGGCAGTGCTTTATGTGAAAGTGGAAGACACATGCAGTCAAGTTATATGACAAAAAGGGAGCAAAAAGGAAAGACTATTGTGAGCTACGCACGTCAATCAGAGGTGGTCCTTTTTTTATTCTTGGGTAGTGGTTTGCTCAGATTTTCAAAATCTGGGCAAGTCGTCTCTTAAGAGTAAGGACACCTAGCAACAGAAATTCCGCCAACTTTTACCAGTGCGTATATTTTTTAGACTCTAAGACAACAGTAAATCTTGTAAAATAAACTAGTTACGAAAGACTTGTTGAATTAACCACGCCCTATTCTTAATTTGCAACCGCGTAAGAAGGAAACCATGTTGGTTAACAAAACAGTACCCTTTTTTTTAGCATAATTTGCATAGAGAAGAAAAAAGAGATTTCAATCCCCAGAAGAGTTCTTGTTTATCAGCTATGAACCAGTAATACTTGTTCCAAAGGCTGCCTAGTCTCTAGGCCTCATTATTGCGCGCGGCAGATGTGATCCGACTCGAATGCATCACCGAAATTTCAGTGTCCAAGGAAAATACCGCACAGAGACCCGGTAATTCCTAAACTGTAGAGTTTGGTACGTGGTGTATGATTGAGCATCGCCAAAAAAAATGACACTTTACCATGATGGGTATATTTATAAGTTTTATTATATCTTGGTTTAGCCTTTTTCCCCTCACTAATTGTTATCAGTGACTCATAGTCATTACAATGAACTTGCTTTTGTTCAGAAGATAAATTCTCTAAGCGTTGGTCACTTTGTTTACTTTCTTTCCTTGTTGAGACCCCTGTGGAAGTAGTTAAAATAATAAAAGATATTCCGTTAGAGGAAGGTTTATACCACGTGTATATTAAATCGTATTTTCAAATTATCGAAAAATACATAAACAATACATCACTAAAAAAAAATGCTCTATATTATTTTAAGTTAAATCTTGTTGACTTGCTCTAGCCCGTAATTATGATTTGTTTTTGGTTAACTTTTCTTTGTTGTTGTTGTTATTGATTTTTCTGTACTAGAGATCGACTTTTAGATTCGAGACCTACACTTTAGGACGACTACGAGACGAGATTTAACTTAATGTTTTCGCGTATTCTCAAAATAAACCGCGAAAGCTTCATAATACTTTTTTTACCAGAAACGTTAGCCCGTTCATTTTTTTCTGAAGCAGTTTAAACCTTCTTCCGACGAGAAAATGATAACTTGTTTCTGCCACTACGATAATCTCGCTTAACAATAGGTCGTACCAACAGACGATGGCTGTCGAGTTTTCGGGCGAAAGATGACGCTAGTTCACGCGCGCCCACTACTTCGGTTGTGGGGATATGGGTGACTTCAGAAAAAAATAGCGTGAAGACTGATTTGAAGGAAAAAAATTCTTGCAAGGAAAAACGTGGCGAAAAAAATTCCTACACTGAAAAAATTGGCGTATAATGACGGAAAAAAATTCTTACGCCGTTGTATGTCAGGAAAAAATATTTTTTCACCATAGGTTTGGGAAAAAAATTCTTACACAAACAAAATGACCCATACATCCCTCTTTACAGTCTCCAGGAAAGTAAAAAAAATGGGTGGAAAAAATATCGGGAAGACTGATTTCAAGGGAAAAAAATTCTTGCAAGGAAATACCTGGCGAAAAAAATTCCTATACTGAAGAAATTGGCGCGTATAATTCCAGAAAAAAACATTTTACACCTTTGTAAGTCAGGAGAAATGTTTTTTCACCATAGGTTTGGGAAAAAAAATTCTTACACAAACAAATCACCCATACACCCCTCAAAAGTCAAATGGTCGGCTAATTAGAACCTAAAGGCCATTTGCACGATGAAGTCTTTTTACTACTTAGTCCAGAATTCATTTCGTTTTTTCTTTAATATTTAAATTTGGTAGTCCCAGTGAGGTTTAAATAACAAAAGCCTTAATTTGCACAAGAATGCAATACCCTGAAGGATTCTGGTCGTAGTAGTAAAATGGCGCCATCGTGCAAATGACCTATTAAATGGTCAAAGTTTTGAATGAGGATATGGTCGTCGCAGTGGTAATTGCAATTTAACTTTTCAATCAAACTTTTTAGAAAAAAAAAACAAAACAAAAAAAACAAACGCCCGAGGTAGATCTGCAAAGGGGCTGGCATTAATCATTTGTGACTATATTTATTCTCCTGTAGTGGCAGGAAATTTTTTTTTTTGTAGTTATGCATTTGAGCACAAGGAAGACTTGTTACGGGCCTTGTTTGACAAGCAAACCTTTCCTGACAACTTTAAGATGGGCCTAACATGGGAAAGTTATTCATACCAGTTTGACAGCAATACGTTTGCGTCTTCTTTTCTCAGCAGTTACATCGCCAAAATAGGCTTGTACTGTATTTTTGTTACACTCAAGAGGATTGCTTTTACAAAAGAGAGGAAGTACTGGGCCATTGATCATGAGATTCAGGAAATTTTCCTTTACTGATGCCGCTTTGTTGGTATCTTTACAGTCTCCAGGAAAGTAAAAAAATGGAAAATTTCTCATCCATAAATTGTTCGGGTTCACTGTCACTGTTGAGAACAAACAAGAGATAAGACAACTTGCTTTAGCCTGCAGTGCAGGCGTATTTTGGGTGGGCGAAACCTTGTTCGTGTTCGTAATATTGTTGTAGCCGCCATCTTTGATTTTATGACAGTGGAAGATTGGGGAGAGTAGAAATAGTAACCCTTACGGTAGGTGCAAGGGTGAAAGAAGGAAAGGGGGGAGGGGGAGGGGAGAAAAAAAATACTCTCTTCTCTCTCCCCGCCCCCTCCCCGCTCCCTTTGACTCGCCACATTTCCTCCTCTCTTCGGGAAGTTACAACATGGCGCTTTCGCGAGTAAATTGCGCGCTCAAAGAAAACGCCTGCACTGCAGGCTAAACTTGCTTGGGACTGTCTCCTGAAGGATGATGACGTGTTCGAGTACAATCATTTGTCCACTCGAAAGGGGAGACTCTTGAGGTTAACCCTATGTAAGTAACCGTCCCCAAAGTAAAAGATAAAAAATGTAAAATCGGAAAACTGTAAAAAAGTTATTTACATATCATGGTCGTAACTCCATGCTTACAATCATGATAATTGATATTTACAGCATAAAAATCCTCAATCTCAGTGTTGCGAAATACACGACTTCTTTAGGCAGGTTATTCCACACATTAACGATCCATACGCAATACTTGTAGCAATATTGAGTGAAAATTTTCACATTCAGTTTACAATCGTGATTGGCTCTTGTTTGCTACACTTAGTACGCTCAAAAAAGTCCAAAAAAAGGAAGGCTATCTACTCCAAAAACTATCTTGTGGCACTGAACCAGAGATAAGAACTCCCTACGTTTCTCCAGAGTTTGCCAATTCAGTAAGCGGCCGCAGTCTTTATATATCACCACGCTTTTGCTTTTAAGGCAAACCGTGAGGCTCTACTTCGTACTTTTCCAAGGATTTAATGTCCTTAAGACCCGCAGGGGACACCTATCTATGAATAAATTCATAAGGCAAAATTTTGCTTATGGTACATCTTTAAAAACGCTTATACTTCGGCTGTTTTATAAGCCCCTCTTCCAGTTGGCCCATCTACATGTAAACAATAACAAAAAAATACATCCGAGACTAAGCCCCCTGGATATAAGCCTCTTTCCCATCTAGCTTGTATGGAAACGAATTAGATTTATGGATTTATTAAGAAGTTTTGAAATTGAAAAAAAAAAAGAAAAGAAAAACAGAAACAAAAAAACAGTAAAAATTAAGGACGCATTTTGATCAGCATTTCTGTAGCTTGTTTCGAAGCATTTTTTTTGTATTCCGGTTAAAAGCCCCATGGAATATAAGCCCCTCCGTTATAAGCCCTCCTAAAACCCGTAGCGCAAATGTGTGAGCCCAAGGCTCGTAATCTGCAGATACGGTTAGTATGTGTAATCAAATGGTGACGAGTGAACGGCGAGGGAAAATATTAGGATGTGGACAAAACGCAAGTGAAATTATTCCCTGATTTCACGAGTATACCATTTGATTACCTATCAATATCATGGGTGACGAATTACCTTAGCAATCTTGGATTATTGACATGTTTATCCTGGATCGTATCGATCGAGAACTCCACTCTCTCAAATGTTTAGACCTTAAATTTGGCTTATAAAGTTCAGAATTTTTCAGACAATTTCGGCAAAATACCTGTTAGAATCCTTCTTGATGTTCTCTTGTGTGTTCAGGTTTTCTAAAGCGTCTTTTTTTGCCCTGACATCTTCATTCACGGCATTCTAAAACTTCGTCGCCATCTTGACACTGAGCTAGACGTACGGAAGGTTGCCATGGCAATTTTGTAATTTCACATGTGAAATTACAAATAAACGCTGAAATTTCGCGCCAAAATTAAGGAGTAATTCGTCACCTATGATGTTAACGAGAAATTCATCGCACTTACTTTTGCAGCTTGGCCATGGTAGCTTTGGATCGTAAGGACCAATTGAGAACATGTGCCAAATTCCTCCAGAGCAGTAATAAGCAAAGGGAGGAGTGAACTCAAAGTCATAACCTTGTTTACATTGAACTTGGCAAGTCGGGTCCGATCCAATGTAGTTGCACACCAAAGCGCCATTTGTTGGTGGAGAGTATAGAGGACAGGTCCCTGAAAAATAAATAGATGCTAAGACAAGCAAATTTAAGAAGTGTCAAAACCTTTACAAAGAAAAATGGAAACATAATGTATTATTTACACGTCTGGTCGCCTTTTTTTGTGAATTTCAATCAGTGTCATGTCAGTCGCGCGAGTACTCTCAAACGAACTCAGTTATACATTCTTTTTTATATATAAGACCCCTTGGTATATGTAAATAAATTTAAATGTAAATTTTAAGAACATACTAAGAATATTCCAAGGTAGAGAGAATCAGTTATGAACGTCTTGTATTTTGCTATTTTTTTTTTGCGAGTAGCATAAGTAACGGTAAAAGAAATGTAAAACTGATCTGTATTCTGACGGGACAATTTACTCATCTTTTTAAAACTCTTTTATTATTGCGTGATACACTGGAGAACAACTTGGTTTGTAGTCGAACTTAATCAGTACTTAAACGTCAAAAACTTCAAAAATAAAAGTTCACGAAAGAAAACTGAGCCGTTCAATTCTTTGAACAGTTCTTATTAATTATAGAAGAGCCGTTCCAAAATAAAATAAAAACATGATCAGGGCGTTATAATCACAAAAAACGGAAGTGAATAAATGAGTTCAGCTTCAGCCCAAAATTAGACGTTCCTGTAAAAAATCATTGTATGGTAAAGGGCATGGCAGTTTGTCTGGCGCTGCCACACAATGACTCAATGAAATACTTTTGTGCTTGGATCTCATATTGCATGAGTCTCTTTTATAGGAGTCTATAAGAAACAATATATTACCTGTAATTAAAGGAGCAAACTGATCAACCACTAAAAACAGCACAACAAAACTGAGTAGAGTGGCCTTCATAGTTTTGATCACTAGTTCCGCTGCGCTCGACCAGTGTTTGTACCCTGACGAATCGTTAACCGTTTTGGTGCAACAAGTATCTAAGACTTTCCAATATACTAAAACAATTTCGCTTTTGACAGTTTGGTATATCAGAATTTAAATGAAAAATTATATTTTAACTTAAACGCTATCGGTATTTATGCAGCTGTTCACAGCTGAAGAATATGTTATTGCTTCACTCAGTCCTAAAAAATGGTCAGTGAAAATCATGCAGACCGAGGGAAGTAAATATTTGACTGAAAATATGCGATTGAATGACCGATATATTTAATCTATACTGAGACCAGGAAAACGGCGTCCAGGGATTGCGGTAAGTTTCTCTAAGGTCAGAGGTTGCCCATCTCGACGCCGAGTACGCATGCATTTTACTGAAATCAGCTTTTTAGTACCACTGAAACAAATCATTGTCAGTTGCTCAAATAATAAAGGACAACAGCAGCCGTGGAATTCACACGATGATTAACAATTATTCACCGAAGGTGAAGTTAATATTGTTGAATAACCCCCTAAACGAAGTCGAGGGGATTATTCAACACTATTAACTGAGCCTGAGGTGAATAATTGTTTTAGTATATTCACACGAAGTGATCTCAACAGAATCAGAAAGGAAACCATCAAAAAAAAAAAAAGATTAGTTTGATTGACGGGTGAATTCATGCGTGAACACGGCGAAGCCGTAAACAGTGGATGCGCAAAAGTTAGACTTTGACAGTACCTTTAAACATGGCAATTGATAGTTTTAATCTTTTTGTATCGATTTTTGTAAGCTTTAGCATCAACGGTTTAAAAGAAAACGCGGAAAATTGAAATTAATGCCCAATTATGAGAAGAAAAGTAGAGCTTTATTTGTTTCTGTAAACTCACCGCGAATGAGAAAGTTGTTTATCTGCAGTGTTCTTTGCCTTGTTAAGTTGCTGGCACGTACAATTTTCGAAAATGTTTGCCTTCCTTTTTTCTCCATAAATTAACTTCTATTTATAGGCAAAATTGTTCTTGCGAGAAAATCCCGAAATCACGAAACAGTGACAAAGCGGCTTCTTTTTCCTCTGTAGTCCGTGTAACCATAGCTTCGAGCGTGCAAAAAGTCAGCTTTAGTAAACCAATTAATAATAAATCACGCTCTTTAAATATCATGAAGTCTTTTCTTACCTTCAAAGTCATCAACGGTCCGTGCACACTTCGGCCAATCTAATTTTTCATTTTTCCAACAAAAACGGAAACAGGAAATATAACTTATCCTTGTCATATTTACATATTTAAGGCACAGACAAAAAAAGAAAAAAAGAAAATGGTCAGGAAAATTCATCATTTTTTCATTTTTCTAATTTTGAAGTCCGCTTCAAAAATACAAAAAATACTGTAAACGGCTAAAAGCGATATTTTGCTATTTTTTATTTTCTTGCTATTGTTAGAAAATGAGAAAAATGAAATAATCTCCGATTCTTAACTCATTTTTCTATTTTCCCGTTTTTCGCAAAAAATAGAAAAACGGAAAAATGAAAAAATCATATTTATTCGCACCATTTTTTCCATTTTGTTCAAAACATGAAAAAATAGAAAAAAGCATACTTATCGCCCAGTTTTCCATAATTCCATTTTAATAAGAAAAATGAAAAAAATGACAAGTGATGCGAGCAATTTTCTATTTTTCCATTTGTTAATAAATAGTAAAACTTTAAAACGATGCACCCTTTCAGATAGTTTTTCATTGTTTATTTTATTGAAAAATGGCGTAGAAAAGTGGGAAGTTATGAATATTTAACGGTGAAGAAAAGAAAAACCTAATTCGTATCCACTACCGACGCACTAATTTGGTTAGAAGATTTACCCAGGGTCGGCGGGGATGTGGGGGAATGGGTGGGGGGGGGGGGGGGGTGGGGGAGGGCTTAGTTTTCGAGAAGCGGACGTAGTTCCATTCACTTTTGATCTCGATTTCCCTGAAGGTTTGAGTTGTCGGGAGTCGACTGTGGATGAAAGCGGCGGGAAAACCGTAACGTACCGGCCGTGGAAATGAAGAACATTAGCAAGGGTACGAGGGAGGAGGAGAAGGCGTGACAATTGGTACGGGAAAAGGGGGTGGTAACTCAACGGTTTTCATGCCAGCAACAGTATGGTCCCAGCACCAAAAAAGCGGTTCGTGAGGGAGATTAAGGGGAAGGAGTTAAAAAGAAGGTCGTTGAACAGTCACATGCACAAAATAAATAAAGAGCACGCCAGTGAAGAGGTCAGACGCTTTTAAATGAAATAAATGTTCAAAAGTGGACTGCTTAGCCTGCCGAAATAACGGATCTTGCCGCAGAACGGGTGTTTTAGGATTGCAAAAGTAAAGTTTGTTGAATTAATATTATGGAGGAGAAACATAACGAGGCGGCTAGTATACACTCGCGGGAGAGAACATCTTAATGATCTGGCTCATACATTTGCTCATACATTTGATTAAACGTTGGATGGCGACTATCCACCGGATAAATCACTATCCAGCGGCCTGATAATTTTTTATATAATTTAGGGAAACCAATTGCGTTATCTACTGGATAGTTACTTATCCAACGGATAGCGTTATCCAGCTTTTAAGCAACTCAGCCCTGGAAAGACGAGAGCAAAGATCGGTAATGTCGGGAAACCCATGCGACCAGTATGGGGAAACGTTCTACAGTTTGAACGGGTCATAGAGTGAGTCCTAAGTAATGAGGTAAAGGAATCAGCTAATCAAATCCAAACGTGAATGAAACTACTTTCGCATTCCGAAAACTAAAGCACCCCCACCCACCCTTCCCATCCCACGTCTCCGCCGACCCTGTATAAATCGTCTAACAAAACTAGTGATTGTAAAGTGGATTAGGTTTTTCTTTTCTTTGTTGGTAAATGTTCATGCTTTGTCATTTTTCTTTGCTATTTTTCATTAAAACAAAAGATGAAAAATTATCCGTTTTTGTTTGTTTGTTTGTTTTGTATTTATTGAAAAAATGGAAAAATTATTCGCAATACTTGTCATTTTTTTTCATTTTTCTTGTTAAAATGGAATTATGGAAAATTGGGCGATAGGTATGCCATTTTTCTATTTTTTCATTTTTTGAACAAAATGGAAAAAATGAAAAAATGGTTCGAATAAATATCATTTTTTCATTTTTCTGTTTTTCTATTTTTTGGGAAAAACGGAAAAATAGAAAAATGATCTAGGACTCGGAGATAATTTTATTTTTCTCACTTTTCTAACAATATCAAGAAAATAAAAAAAAGCAAAATATCGCTTTTAGCCGTTAACAGTATTTTTTGAATTTTTGAATTTAACTTCAAAATTAGAAAAATGAAAAAATGATCAATTTTTCTGACCATTTTCTTTTTTTCTATTTTTGTCCGTACTTTAAAATATGTAAATATGATAAGGATAAGTAATATTTCCTTTTTCCGTTTTTGTTGGAAAAATAGAAAATTAGATTGGCCGAAGTGTGCACGGACCATATTCCAACAAAAACGGAAACAGGAAATATTACTTATCCTTGTCATATTTACATATTTTAAAGTACAGACAAAATTAGAAAAAAAGAAAATGGTCAGGAAAATTGATCATTTTTTCATTTTTCTAATTTTGAAGTCAGCTTCAAAAATACAAAAAATACTGTAAACGGCTAAAAGCGACATTTTGCTATTTTTTATTTTCTTGCTATTGTTAGAAAATGAGGAAAATAAAATAATGTCCGATTCCTAACTCATTTTTCTATTTTTCTGTTTTTCGCCAAAAATAGAAAAACGGGAAAATGAAAAAATCATATTTCTTCGCACCATTTTTTCATTTTTTCCATTTTGTTCAAAAAATGAAAAAACAGAAAAATAGCATACCTATCGCTCAATTTTCCATAATTCCATTTTAATAAGAAAAATGAAAAAATGATAAGTGTTGCGAGCAATTTTCTATTTTTTTTTATGTATTTAATAAATAGTAAAACTTTAAAACGATACACCCTTTCAGACAGTTTTTCACTTTTTATTTTATTGAAAAATGGCGCAGAAAAGTGAGAAGTTATGAATATTTTAACGGTGAAGAAGTGACTCGCTAATTTGGTTAGAAGATTTACCCAGGTTCGGCGGAGATGTGGGGGAATTTCGGGGGGGGGGGGGGGGGGAAGGGCTTAGTTTTCGAGATGCGAACGTAGTTCCATTCACTTTTGATCTCGATTTCCCTGAAGGTTTGAGTTGTCGGGGGTCGACTGTGGATGAAAGCGGCGGGAAAACCGTACCGTGCCGGCCGTGGAAATGAAGAATATTAGAAAGGGTACGAGGGGGGAGGAGAAGGCGTGAAAATTGGTACGGGAAAAGGGGGGGGGGGGGTAACTCAACGTTTTTCATGCCAGCAACACTATGGTCCCAGCAAAAAAAAGCGGTTCGTGAGAGAGATTAAGGGGAAGGAGTTGAACAGTCACATGCGCAAATTAAATAAAGAGCACGCCAGTGAAGAGGTCAGACGCTTTTAAATGAAATAGATGCTCAACAGTAGGTTGCTTAGCAGGTCGAAATAACGGATCTTGCCGCAGAACGGGTCTTTTAGGATTGCAAGAGTAAAGTATATTGAATTAATATTATGGAGGAGAAACATAACGAGGCGGCTAGTATACGCTCGCGGGAGAGAACATCTTAATAATCTGGCCCCATACATTTGCTCCTACATTTGTTTAAACGTTGGATAGCGACTATCCACCGGATAGGCCACTACCCAGCGGCCTGATAATTTTTTATGTATCTAATTTTAGGGAAACCAATTGCGTTATCTACTGGATAGTTATTTATTTAGTGGATAGCGTTATCCACCTTTTAAGCAACTCAGCCCTGGAAAGACGAGAGCAAAGATCGGTAATGTCGGGAAACCCATGCGACAAGTATGGGGAAACGTTCTACAGTTTGAATGGAACAGGAACACTTTATGGTGACGCAGTGTTAGAACAGGTCACAGAGTGAGTCCCAAGTAATGAGGTAAAGGAATCAGCTAATCAAATCCAAAAGTGAATGAAACCACGTTCGCATTCTGAGAACTAAAGCGCCCCCACCCGCCCTCCGCATCCCACGTCTCCCGCCAACCCTGTGTAAATCGTCTAACAAAACTAGTGAGTGTAAAGTGGATTAGGTTTTTCTTTTCTTTATTGGTAAATGTTCATGATTTCTCATTTTTCTTTGCTATTTTTCATTAAAACAAAAGATGAAAAATTGTCCGTTTTTGTTTGTTTGTTTTCTATTTATTGAAAAAATGGAAAAATTATTCGCAACACTTGTCATTTTTTTTCATTTTTCTTGTTAAAATGGAATAATGGAAAATTAGGCGATAGGTATGCCATTTTTCTATTTTTTCATTTTTTGAACAAAATGGAAAAAATGAAAAAATAGTTCGAATGAATATCATTTTTTCATTTTTCTGTTTTTCGATTTTTTGGGAAAAACGGAAAAATTGAAAAATGATCAGGACTCGGAGATGAAATGAACCATTAAAATGATATTTCTTTATTGATAAAAAGATTTGAAACAGTAGTTTGTTGACATTCTACCAAATTTAGATCAACAGCCTGTCCGATTAGTTTGATAAGCTTCCAAATCCAGAAATTAAATTACATAAAATATTTCGAAGTGAAAGGATAACGAGAAATTTATAGTAGCAAGCGAAAATAGATAAATGAAAGATAGCTTTTCATATCCAAGAATAAATATAAACTTATTTCTTTAGCTTACCTTCCGATTCTTGATCAAATAATTTTTTTGCAACGCTGTTTTGCTTAGCCTACAAATAGTTTTTGAGATGAAATAAAGTTCAAATTAGCTTAATGAGATAAATGAAAAAGAAAGGCCACAGGACTTTCAACAATGAAAACGTGCATAGAATAAAAATTCTCGGTTTAACTCTTTATCCTCTGTACTCTCAATGGCTGCTGGACATCTTTCATCAGCGCGGAAAAGTTATTGACAGCTATCCCGCTTCCAAAAGCTCCGCCTCAAGTGAGACAAAATGTCTCACTTCTCCGAGTTTGTCTAGGCCTCAAAAACTTTCTCGGACCACGTGACCCGAAACGCATCGGCCGCCCATAATAATGAGGCCTGGGGACTAGGCAAGATAAACACCACTGCCAAACGTGAAGTCTTTATTACTCTCAAAGACAACAAGCCTACTGTCCGCAAGCAAACCCACTTGCCGCCTTATCAACCCAGCTAAATCTGAGATTGGAAAGGTCAGCAAACAGCTCCTTGACCGCATCAACACTACACTTGTTAGCAAGCTGAAACTAAACCAGTGGAAAAACACTAAGGCCGTCTTAGCTTGGTTCACTCTGTTCACTGGCATACACCATAAAGCGGTTGCAGTCATTTATTGCATTCGACGTGGTAGAGTTTTACCCATCGATCTCCATCAACTTGCTGGGTGCCGCTCTCGAATTCGCATCGAAGCATGTCACCATTTGCGACGACGAACGGCATATTATCCTTCAGGCAAAAAGTTCTCTTCTCTACAACTCCGGTGAGCCATGGAGCAAGAGAACGTCATCAAACCTCTTCGATGTGACCATGGGCAGTTACGATGGCGCCGAATCATGCGAGCTCGTCGGCACTTACCTCCTTCACAACATCGAAGAAAGGTTCGGTAACGCATGCGTCGGCAGGCCGAGCTTATTAAGAAGGAATTGTATAGTATTTTCGCCAAGTACGGTCTGAAGATTACTATCGAGGCCAATAAGACGTCACACTTAACCTGGCTAACGGTAAATACTTGCCATACAACAAACCAGGAAACATTCCACTCTACGTCAACAAGAAATCTAACCATCCACCCCGCATCATCGAAAACCGGTGAGGGTAAAAGGCAGAATGAGTTTGCGAAATGGCATGTGGAATGGCTTGCGGAAATCCATAATTATGCGGAATTAAATTTATGGAAAATGGCGCGAAGAAATAAATTAAACAGGAAAGCATGTGCGCGTCTCTGCCGTGTCGTCTTTGGCGCCAAATTTGAAGGAGCAATCGCCAGGCTAAAATTGAAACACAGCTGATACACCAAAGGGTCACTCTTTATCATAACGCTAGAGGGTAAAAAACGCTCGCTGAACGTGAAGTCGGGATAGCTACAATTCAAGGTTTTTTTTTACGGTGAACCAATAAGATCATACTCGAGACTAAATGAACGCCTCGAGTCAATCCGTAATACACAAATCGAGTGAAGCGGCGAACTTTTCTCTGTCTCCTTTCGGCCTTTCCACGTCTCTTCGCTGATCGAGAACTAGCCAAGTCATTAACATGTATTTTTTTTAACAGTTAGTTTGATGCCCGACCGGTTTTACTAACTTAATAAAGGTAAAGGTGAAGGAGAAAAAATGCTAAAAATAGGAAGGAAAAGAAAAAGAAAAGAGCTAGAAAGAAAGAGAAAAAGCACACAAACTCGATTGCCTGGATTTGAGCTCGCACTTCTCCGCCAGATGTTAGCTTCGCTCGCCTGAAACTTCACCACGTAGCCAAGGAAACAAAATTCAAGATAGGTTCGATCTCTGAATATTATGTCACGATCAAACACGCGACCCAACGTCTTAAAAAGAAACACTTTTCACGAGGTTTCATTAATATAGGTAAAAAAAGTGACGTTAATCGTGCAAATATTTTGACCTTGATATCGTGACCTTCCAAAACATCTTTTCTTCAATGGTCGACTTTCGTGATGTAGTATCGGTGCTGCCAGCAGCCCGACTAATAAAGGCAAGTAGAATCTTTGTGGCTGAGTAATAAGCTAATCGACCGTATGAAATCAAAGAGTCTTTCCTGGCTTTTTGATCGTCATCGTAGTCAAGCCCGCAACATCAAAAAGCGGCTGCTTGTGAGTTGATTGGCGCGAAAAAAGGGCGCAATTTTCAGTTTAATTTATTTCTTAAGTCATTCTGCATATATTACATTCCGCGTAATTATGTCATTCCGCAAACTCATTCCTCCTTTTCCCCTCACCGATCGAAAACATCCCAAAGTCCATTAACAAAAGGTTGTCCGAAATCTCTATAGATGAAGATTCCTTTTGGCCTTTAGCAAAGAGGCGCCTCTTTATCAGAAAGCTCTCGATGACAGCGGGTACAACCACAAATTTGCGTTCTCAGTACCTACAGCACAGTCTCCGAACTCTGGAAGAAGGAACCGCCATAGAGACATCATTTGGCTACAACCGCCCCTTTCAGCAGGAACGTGGCTACTAACGTTGGATGATCCTTCCTAAGAATCCTCGACGAAGAATTTCCAAAGGGTCATGCCTCTGGAAAAAAATAACAGATTCCCATTTTTGGATATTTTAGGGTATTTAAAGAATACCCACAAAAATCCCAAATTTGGAAGAGTGAGACAAGTCCCAATCAGGGAACTTGGTTGGGAATTCCCTGGTTGGGACTTGTCTCACTTTGCCAGATTTGGGATTTTTATGGGTATTCTTTAAATACCCTAAAATATCCAAAAATGGAAATCCGTTATTTTTCCCTGTGTGCATGCGCTGCATAAAATCTTCAACCGGAACACAGTTAAGCAGTTACAGCTGCATGCCGAATCTAAAGCAAAGAATTGATGGCCACAACAAATCCACCCTATGGAAAACAAACGCCGTACCACCTAAAGCTTGCAACTGCCGTCAACCAACTCATTCCCCTCTGGACGGTAATTGCTTAAAATCAGCCGTGATCTACCAAGCCACAGTAGCAACGGGGGACAACAGGCCAGCCAAGACCTATGTAGGCCTTATCTGAGACCAGATACTCGAACCATAAGTCTTCTTTCAGAGAACCAAACAAGAGACTCAGTACAGAACTCAGTAAGCACATCTGGCACTTGAAAGACGCTAAGATTGGATTTAGCCATTAACTTGGAAGATCTTAAAGCAAGCCGCGCCGTTTAATCCCGCTTCAAATCGCTGTAATTTGTGCCCGTGGGAAAAATATTTCAACATTTGCAGAGCCGATCTGGCGAACTTGAACAAGCGAAATGAACTGGTAACTTCCTGCAGGCACGCGCGTAAATTCCTTCTTAGCAGCTTTACATCTTCCGTTGGCACGCAGTAGTTTTTTATTCAAATTCCACGCGCGCGTTTGTAATCGTATGTTGTAACGAACTTTTTGTTGGCAATTTTATCTGAGGAATGCCGTACATGCCGTGCGGTACGAAACTAAGCAGTAATAAAAATGCCAAGTCAAGTCTCACGTTGACACCAGACAACCTTGATTATACCAGTAAACAATAGATCGTTTTCACTGTCACGCGACAAAAAAATAAATTGGAAACCGTCCAATGGAAGAAGCCAAGAAAAAGAAATGTTATAAAAGACTAATATATAAACAATTTGTCCAATTCTCAGGTCTTTGTGGCTCACAGTTCCTGAGTTGTTTGCCGAAACGTTTCACGCACCTTTGTAGAGATTTGTATGGAGACGCCCTATTGGTGTACAGTTTTGGTGCACCAATATGGCCGCCGGAAATCAACAAAAACATCTGCAGTTCACTTTTTCTATAAAAGATCTTTCTTTTCACTCGACAACTAGCATACGTGTGTATAAACACATTGACTAATACTTGAAATGGTTATACTGCTGAAAATCAAGAGGAGAGACTTTTTTTTTCAATGAGACAGCATTCCTATTTTGGTGTCACGCACTGTGAAAACTCGGAAGTTGAAACTGCTGTACTTTCGAAACGAAACATGCTTAGGGAATGGGAACTTGTACAAAGATTTATTTTTGTTTATCTTCAACCTAGCGTAAATAAGAACTCGTAAAACCTCGCTATTTTGACTTTACAATTTGATGACGTCACTGTGAAAACCATCTATAGGGAACTTAAGAACCATGACGAAGTTCACGTCGACGACGTCTATTGACTGGGAAAAGGCTGGAACGAGAACGTCAGTTTTGGCGGGAAAGAGGAAACTTAAGATGCAGTCGGTCGGTAGATCGACGACGACGACCCTGGATGTAAACACAAATGTAAAACTGTGATGTCCGTTCGCAACAAAGGTTTTCGCAATGGCGTCTTTTAAAACAATGCAAGATCTTATTTTTTAAGCCGTACGTCTAATTTCATTGACGATGAAGAATTTTTTGTGTTGTCTGACCTTTTCGAGTGAAAAAATACCTGCTTTCCGTACGAAGATTATTTAACTTTTAACCTGAATGAGATGACCGAGTCCGAGTGTCTGTCAGAGATTAGATTTGGAAAAAGAGACATTCTGATGTGATATAGAGGATATTAAGGACGGAGCCCACTATTGTTACTGCGCACATTTTCTGCGCATGCCAAGGTAGTCGCGCGCGACACGAAAGAAATGCGCAGCACGCCGGACATGCCGACTGGTTTTGTATCTACTAAGTCTGGTTTTGTATTGTTAAGTCTGGGAGGTTCTAGTTATTTCTTGTGGAAAAAGTGCGTCGTTTTTTAACAGATGAAAAATAATTTCTATTTACCTTGTCAGTTCTTTGAAAACCGAGGAAGTATGCGCATGTTGCTATTTCTGCGATATGATCGATCTGACCGAACATTTCATAGTCAAAGAAAAGTCAATTCTAAAACATCAAATGTTATTGCTTCAAGATGTTACGCTTGGGGCTTGGGTATTAAAAAATCCCTTAATAGGCAAGGATCAGTAAATCAGAAGGAAAACAGCTCTAAGCCCTCTGCTTAATCGAGAAACTGCAAGCTTACCTTTCACTCGCGTCCTTCGCGTTTTATCGGCTAAACACTTTCCCGAATATTTCTTTAATTTTGTAAGATTTTGTGTAATTATTCACCAGAACATAGATTTAAAGCGTTCGAGTACATACAGATGTCCCTTTTATTGAGAGTCCGAGGCTTTTATTTGTTGAACAAACAAAAAAAAAACTATGACAAGATTGCTTGGATCGCTGAGATCGCAGCTTCACAAATAGTTGCGGACCGCGAAGGAAACGCTTTCATCGTGGAAAAAATTGTAAAAATTGTTATGCTTTTTACTATTATCGTTGTTATTTAAGCACTTTGGCATTACTAAGCATTGAAATTATTGATTCATTGGGCAGCTTGTCGTGTAGATGGTATTTCTTAAGATTCAATTTCACGCCCCACATAATCTGGACATTTAGACATAGCTACCATTTGGCTGTTTACAAAACTAAAGATGGAAGGTAAAATAAAGTATTTCCATTCTAAGACTTTCTTAGGTTTAACAGACACTGTTAAGTCTAAAATTAACATTTAGGAACGAAAAATAGTGAATGATCATGACACAGAACTGTGCTACGGTAAAAAAAAATCAAAACGAAATATATAAAATGATCATCATAGCCCAGTTTATATTTGAGGGTACATAGACCCGTTCGGTGCAACTACTTTCGCAGTATTCAGCTTTGTTAAAAGAGAGCTCATGTATGGAACTTGAGTCTATGCAAATCATTTAATTCATATGACACTTGTGGCAAAGTCCGAAAGAGATAGCGCAAAGCACAGATATAAGCTCATTGAATGTACGCAAGTTTAATACCATATTCGATCGAGGTACCCGGTAAAATGATGAAAAACGATAGAAGGTTTACAATCCATATTACATCTACAGTTCAAAAAATCTTAAGGACATGTACAGGTAAGCAAACGATTGAAGGAGTACCTGTCTAAGAGTCCCTGTCGACTATTTTTCACTACAATACAGTAGTTTGTTTACGTACAGCACCAGTCTTGGATCTTGAGCTCGCCATACTACTCTATGTGGGCTGGAAGTAATCTATAATACCTTCGAGATTGCTCCTCTCCAAAAATTTGGTTAAATTTTTGAGACGGAGAAGCTCCAGTTGAATGAAATAGTATAATTTGTTTTCCTTAGAGTCCATGAAATGTCCTGCTTCACTTTCTGTTTTTGCTCTCCTCCGTGGGTTGTTGTTCTCTCTGACTGTTAGCCATTGTAGATATCCCAGAGTACTCCGCGTTAAGTAAAACTGACCGGGGAGGGGATGGGAAAAATTGTAAATAACCCCCAAAGCAATTAAGTTAAGGTCGAAACCAACCAATTTAACTTATAAAAACGCGTGGTAACCCCTACTTTTTATCTTACCAAATGAAATTAATAAGCCTACTCAGCAAACGATCAATTTTTGGTTCGGGAAAAATGTCGTTTACACTATTTTTAAGGCAAACGCGTGGAAAGGGGTAACTGCTGATAACTTCCCAGTTGTGCTGGTATTTTGAAAAAAAGACGTATAAAGAATAATTTTTATGTTATCATCTGTTGCTTATTTTGAAACCTTGTTAAAATAATCATTGCATTTGTGCCAGTTCATGGGTACACTCTAAAATTTGGGGCAAACTCGGATATAAGGTTACAAAGGAGAAATAAAGACAATAATAGAGAATAGAGCGGGAAGCTCTCTTGTTATTGGCTTATCATATTAGTGACCATGGCGCCACCAATATCCTCACACGTGAAAGATAAAAATAGTATCTTCACTGCGCGCGATAAAGATATGATTTTTCAGTAAAAGGAAAAATCCTGGTATTTCATCACTATCTATATAATAAAGCTGTTTTCCATCTAATATTTATTTCCTCTATATTAAAGATATATGATTTGCCTTACCTAAATACGTACAAATAAATTTATCACTTACGAGTTCGCTCGTTCGGCCTCCACAGCTGTTGTCATTGTTCGAAGTAAAAACAATTCTTTTAATTAGTCGAATTTTCAATCAACATCGCTTGTTAGGAGAAAAAAGGAACGATACCTGGATTACGAGGATAAGAAAATGCAGAGGACTTCAAAAATCGCTTTTTAAAACAGTGGATTTATACCTGCCAAAGCTTGTGGATTGCAGGACGACGTGATTCTACTTTGTTTGGCGTCGTCGACGACACCACGACGACGAAATTTACTGGTCGCACTTGCGCACGCAGTACACTGTAGCTCACTTCCGGTCGTCGTCGTGGTTCTTAAGTTCCTTAATGTTTGTACGACTGCTTCATTTATCGCTCAAATTTCGTCTTTCAAAAGTGTCTCGAACCGAGACACCATCTTGACTCTGGTCGCAAAACAGCGAATAGCCAAAAATTGCTATTCACTGATTTGGTGAATACTAAAACGTCATAGTCCGAGATAGCGAACCAATCAGATTGCTTGAATCACCAAGATCACTGAGTGTGTGTATACTAACGACAGTTAACAACTAAAAGCCAATGTCCTGAGATCAGGTCAAACATCCACCCTCTTTGATGGACTTAACTCATTAAAATGACAATTTTATTATTATTCTTGATCATTATTGACTCTTGCAACTAGAAACAAAATGGGAAATTCAGTAATATTACTAAATAATATTTATCCGTTTTGGACTTGCTTAAATCCCTGGGCTAATTCTTTACTAGTCAGCGATGATCAACCAGATCACGTACAAATGATGCTATTATTTGTTTATGGTACTACCCGCAAAAGGTTTGTAATTTTCACATGTAGGTATTTCAAATGAAGCTGAAATACCAATGCTCTAGGCCAATCAAATTGCAGAAATTTTTCAGCAAGTAGTAGAAATGGAAGGAAACACACAATTTTACTTTGATGAATGTCATCCATTGTTTTACTACTACCCCCGTTGGAACAGTCTAACGTGGAGGTTAGGATGTTAAGAACTTGCCGCAGGCCATGCCTAGGCCAAACGTCGAACTGTTCATGAGACGAACCAAACTCTAATTTTGGTCAACCTAAATTAAGTTAAGATCATCCACTGTTAGGTTAGACGTCGACCAATAAACTGAATCTTAAGGTGACTCGACCCAGTTTTTTTGGGGGGGTACCATCCTACTTTGAAGCTCTCTGGTATCCCCACCTTTACTTTTATCGTAAGTCTAACACATAGAATGGATAACATATAGATCAATGTACAATATAACATAAAATTTTTGGCGATCGGAGTAAATGTCACGTGGTTATAATGCCACGCCCCTTTGAGGTCTGAGTCGAAAATCTGCTGTTGCCGGCATTTTTTCGTGAAAATCTCTCGGCTACACATAGTGCGCATTAGTGCCTCACGCTGAACAGAGTTTCACCAAAATCGCAAAGACCCAATTCGAGAAATTCAGCGGTTTCCAAATTTAGGTCATAATTTATGCGAAAATGATAAGCAAACTTTACACGGATTATATCTAATAAACTATGAGATTCATCTTTTTATTTTGGGCTTCGTTATAACAGATGGGTCCTTGCAAGTCAGCAAAACGCTTTAGGGCCTTGTAAATACGCGCGATTTCGAGCAAAGCAAACATATAGAAATTATAGTTTTCGCTATTTGTTGACGTTTGTCAGCGTTTAAGAGTCTTTCTCACGAAAAAAGCATTTTCTTAAAAATTCGTAGCTTTTTTTCCTTCAAATTTTTTCAGGGCCACAATTGATTAACCAACTACCCGGACTCTGAATTTCATGGTCATAGAAAAACTGTGACATTATCTTCTATAAGCCCAAACTTGAGTAAACATTGAAGATTTTTAGCGTTTTGGCTGAGTTTGTGCTTTGGGAGTTGTCTATTGTTTCTAGTCTGTCATTATACAGCATTCTTGTTCAGCACGCGTGCAATGACCACGCTTGGCTGACTTCCGAATGCTCACCGAGATATTCCCGTCACGAGTTGGTTTAATTATTGGCTTGCATTAAACCTATGAAAAAATGATATTTTTTTAATAGTAAGTAGATTTAGTGTGTAGCACTTCTTGATTTTTTTGCAAAGGCACAAGAAGCACGAGAATTGATTGAAAATTGTGACTTAAACCTCTATGTATCACGCGATGGCCTGTCTCACTGTACCAAAATTATTATATCTCGGTGAGCATTCGGAAGTCAGCCAAGCGCGGTCATTGCACGCGTGCTGAACAAGAATGCTGTATAATGACAGACTAGAAACAATAGACAACTCCCAAAGCACAAACTCAGCCAAAACGCTAAAAATCTTCAATGTTTACTCAAGTTTGGGCTTATAGAAGATAATGTCACAGTTTTTCAATGACCATGAAATTCAGAGTCCAGGTAGTTAGTTAATCAATTGTGGCCCTGAAAAAATTTGAAGGAAAAAAAACTACGAATTTTTAAGAAAATGCTTTTTTCGTGAGAAGGACTCTTAAACGCTGACAAACGTCAACAAATAGCGAAAACTATAATTTCTATATGTTTGCTTTGCTCGAAATCGCGTGCATTTACAAGGCCCTGAAGCGTTTTGCTGACTTGCAAGGACCCATCTGTTATAACGAAGCCCAAAATAAAGAGATGAATCTCATAGTTTATTAGATATAATCCGTGTAAAGTTTGCTTATCATTTTCGCATAAATTATGACCTAAATTTGGAAACCGCTGAATTTCTCGAACTGGGTCTTTGCGATTTTGGTGAAACTCTGTTCAGCGCAAGGCACTAATGCGCACTATGTGTAGCCGAGAGATTTTCACGAAAAAATGCCGGCAACAGCAGATTTTCGACTCAGACCTCAAAGGGGCGTGGCATTATAACCACGTGACATTTACTCCGATCGCCAAAATTTTTATGTTATATTGTAGATTGATCTATATGTTATTCATTCTATGTGTTAGACTTACGATAAAAGTAAAGGTGGGGATACCAGACAGCTTCAAAGTAGGATGGTACCCCCTAAAAAAAACTGGGTCGGGTCACCTTAAGGGCCCAGTTGTTCGAAGGCCGATTAGCGCTAACACGGGGCTAAATTTTAAACTGGCTCTCTATTTCTTTTGTTGAAAAGCACTTCTCGGATAATTTTCTCTATTCTTTGTAGAGCATCCAGTCATCAATTTGTAGACAAAGAAAATTAAACTGAATTTGCTTTTTAAGCTTCATAGCAAAAACAGCAAGAAGACAACTCGGAGAGCGACGTCTGCTATTTGGAGAATATTTGCCGAGTTGGACAATCCTAAATGTACACTATCGAAGATAAACTTAACATCGATGCAGGTAAGCATGTTTTAATTGTGTTTTTAAACTAGGGACTATTTTGAATGAATAATAAAGCAATTAATGAATTCGGCTTTCGTAGGATATGAAGAATTAAGCAGATCTCGGAGGGTGTTATCCACCTCGGCCTTCAGCCTCGGTGGATAACACCCTCCTCGATCTGCTTAATTCTTTATATCCTACGAAAGCCGAATTCATTAATGGCTAATTATCAAACAAGTTTTTATTATATTAGTTTAGTTGGTCGCATATGAAGATCGACGTTTGTCCCGGAGACGATCTCCAGACGTTCCATCCGTCTGAAGCAGACGGATGAAACGTGTTGGACGATCCAAACCCATCTAGACGAACTTAACTGAGCCTGAGACGTCGAACTTTTCATGAACTTATCTTACTAAGTTTGGTTCGTCTAACGAAATGCTCGACGTTTTGCCTGGGCCTATTACACTCTCCTCTATCTGCATAATTCTTGAATGATACTCAGCCTTAAGAACTATGTTGTACACTTAAGACTTAGACTGAATACAGTGTATACAGTAAAAGGAAAAGAACATTACGGTCCCTTAAAAATACGGATATATTGCGGAGTTTTGATTAAGTTTTAGGCAAGGGTCTGTTTACATGGAGGGAGGGGGACCCCAGGTAGGTCTGGGGTAACCCGCTTACATGATGTAACCCTCCTCTCCATAACATCTCTCATTTTTACTTGATCACTTTTTCACACGATAGGTGGGGTGACCTGCCAAGGTGGGTTGCCTGGTCTGCTCCGGATATCGCAAACGTCTTCCAGATTTAGCCAGCTCTAGTTGGTTGTGAAGAGTTAGCCGTTGGATTTGAGCCAATCAAAAACGGAAAATATTTTGTAATCAATAATAATTTGTCAAAACAGCAGTTTTCACAAACACCCTAACTTTTACAACTGCTGTAATATACCAGTGAGTGCGACAATTGTTTTTACACTCTAAAACAAAAACAACAACAACACTCGTAAATTTAAAATTTTGTGGTTGAAACTTCATGAGTTATTCTTAACAGTAGTTTTTACAAAAACACCAAACGTGAGTGTTGTTTTTAGACTCTTAAGCAAAACCAAAAATTGTTTTGAAATATATAGTTTTAACAAAAACACCAAACGTGACTGTTGTTTTTAGACTCTTAAGCAAAACCAAAAATTGTTTTTGAAATATCACCACTTATTGTCAAAAACAGCCTCAGTTTTCGCAAATGCACCAACTTTTACCACTACAATTTTACACGTTATCGATAATTAAAAACATGTTCTAAAGTTAAGCTTGATATTCTAAAGTAGTGATTTTCTGGAAAAATATAGCTGTTTCAATGAAGTTCCTACCAAACGCCCAAGCGAAGGAATGAATTATGGAAAAATTATTTCAAAATGTCTTACATTTTGCCAATTTTTTTGGTTTAATCTGGTAAAATTTAGTACTCAGAACATAATTCCTAATGAGCATTAATTCCATACTTTACGGCCTCTTACCAGACCGCTTTTTCGCGCCGCTAGACCGCCGCTAGACCTAGACGTTTCTATTGTTCACGTCCGCAAGTAAGAGATGCATGGTTAGAACTGACGTAAAAGAGAAAATACCTGAAGGGAACGCTTAGGTTGATTTTGTGACATTTATTGTACATTCATACTTGGGTACTCTTGTCCGTTACGTGTTATCAGTGACACTCTGTGGAGCAGCTGTTTCAAAATCATGGACCAAAAGACACTGGATCGTTTGTTATCATTTATAGAGTGTTTTCACTCAGGTGATCAGCATCTATGCAAATTTATTGGAACAAAAGAAAGCGTTTGCATAAGAAAGGAGTTCAACTCCCAGAGGACTGGTTTGGGACACCAACATGGCCGCCGTTTCATTGTTTTGGGACACCTATATGGCCGCTATGACGTCATGTGAAAGCACTCTATAAACCAGAACCTCAGACAAACAAACTGAAATTAACATTAACGAATTCCTCACTTTTGTCTGACTTTTGTCATTAAATTTTCATGTTTGTCTGACTTTTGTCATTAAATTTTCATGTTTGTCTGTCTTTTGCCATTAAAATGAGAAAAATTACAAAACTGGGACAAAACTTGCAAATTAGTCACACTGACGTCATTCGCGCGTTTAGGCTATTCACTTAATTACTGAGAAGTTGAGATGCAGTTTCAAATAGTTTCTCACTTTCTGATTGGCTTTATTACCCAGCCAAGTCTTTATAACCAGCTGGTGCTGATCATATTTGGGAGGTGCTTTGATTATACGTCAGTCACTGAAACGTCAATAGGGAGTTTAAGCAACGGTGTTTTTGAGCGACGCGCGTCAGTTGGACGTGGACTTTTTGCACTCTTCGGTCGTGATTTTGAAAGAAAATTCTTGGGCAAATTGTTTCTTGAAGCATTTAGCAATACAAATTTGGTTGCGTTAAGGCATATTACTAGAGATAAAGGCTCACTACGGGTTGACTTTATTGTGTAAATTGTTGCGAGGGAACGCTGCGAAGGAAACTGGGTCTCAGTTTGTTCCCCGAAACAGTGCTATTGGGCAATTTGACGCAACTGGGACTTATTCTCAAGCGCCATTGTTATGCTAATTTTTCTAAATTAAACCGGACTATAGATACCTCCATGACTAGTAAATTTTAGGGTGAATACAGTCAACTCCCTCTAAGACAGACACCTTTGGGACGGGCAGTATAAGTGTCCGTCTTAGAGAGATGTCCGTCTTATAAAGAGTCAAATAAAGGGAGTCAAGAAAGGCAACGGACCAACTCTAGGTGTCCGTTTTAGGGAGGTGTCCGTCTTATAGAGGTGTCCGTTAAGAGAGAGTCGACTGTATTGTCAATGTTTTACATACAAAAGATGCGATAAAATAGGCCATTTCCGAGTTCCAATAAATCTCAGTTTCAAAGCGAGGCTAAGTGCGAAGCCATTGATATGAAAATGATTTTTAATTATGAAGCAAATAAAACTCATTTTCACAACAAAGGTTCCGCACTTAGCCTCGTTTTGAAAGTGAGTTTTTTTGGAACTCGGAAATGGCGTATTCAATATGAAATGTACCAGTCGTTGGGATATGTTTGGTCAGCATTGATGTGGAAAAAATAGCATAACATCCAAACAGTGAATGTTGCAGCGCGGATTTTAGTTCTGCTCGCAAGAAAAGTGCTTTTAATATATCTTGATACATCAACTTTCAGCAAGAAAACAAGGTGTAATCTCGGGAGCAATGGCTACGATTCGCTGGTTGCTGTCTGTTTGTTGCTCCAATAACCAAAATCAGTATAGCAAGCCAGTGCTTTATGTGAAAGTGGAAGACACATGCAGTCAAGTTATATGGCAAAAAGGGAGCTCAGGGAAAGACGATTGGGAGCGACGCACGTCAATCAGAAGTGGACCTTTTTCATTCTTGGGTAGTGGTTTGCCCAGATTTTTCAAAACCTGGGCAAGTCGTCCCTTAAGAGTAAGAACACCTAGCAATACGAATTCCTCCAACGTTTACCAACGCGCACATTTTTATAGTCTCTAAAACAACAGTAAATCACGTAAAATAGACTAGTCTGAAGGACTGGTTGAATTAACCACGGGCTCTTTTTAGTTTGCACCACGTGATAAGGCGACCACGTTGGTTAACAAAACAATACACTTTTTTTAAGCAAAATTTGCATTAAGAGGAAATCAAGGATTTCAATCCCCAGCCGAGTTTTTGTTCATCAGCTACAAACCAGTAATACTTGTTCTCAAGGTTGCCTAGCCCATAGGCCTCCCTATTTCGCGCGACAGATGTGTTTTGGGTCACACGTGATCCAACTCAAATACTTCACCGAAAGAGAACGCCGTACAGAGACCCGGCAATTCCTAAGCTACATGGTGCATGGTACATGGTGTATGATTGAGCATCTCCCAAATAATGACTCTTTATCTTGATGGGTATATTTATAAGTTTTATTATATCTTGGTTTAGCCGTTTTTTCCCCACTAATTGTTATCAGCGATTCATAGCCATGATTACAATGAACTTGCTTTTGTTCCGAAGATAAATTCTCTAAGCATTGGTCACTTTGTTTACTTTCTTTCCTTGTTGAGACTCCAGTGGAAATAGCTACAATAAGAAAAGATATTCCGTTAGAGGAAGGTGTATACGACGGGTGAATTAAATCGTGTTTAAAAAAATCGAAAAAGAAATTCCCTCTCTTCTTAATTTTAAACAATGCGTAAAAAAAAATAAAATAAAATGCTTTATATTATTTTAAGCTAAATCTTGTTGACTTGCTCTAGCCCGTAATTATGATTTGTTTTTGGTTAACTTTTCTTATCTTTTTTGTTGTTAATGTGATTATTGATTTTTTTCGACTTTTAGATGCGAGACCTACACTTTAGGACGACTACGAGACTAGATTTAACTTAATGTTTTCGCGTATTCTCAAAATACACCACGAAAGCTTCAAAGTACTTCACCAAAAAAGTTAGCCCGGTCGTTTTTTTCTGAAGCAGTTTAAGCCTTCTTCCAATCGCAAAATGATAACTTGTCTCTGCCACTCCAATATTCTCGCTAAACTATAACTCGTACTTAAATGACGATGGCTGTCGAGTACATGTTGCTATTCAGAAAATCTGGTCCCCGTAGTCGTTCTTGACTTAGGGCCCGACCATTTGACTTTTGATGGGGTGGAGGGGAATGGTTGATGCCAGAAAATATTATCGTGTATATAGACTGATTTCGAGAGAGAAAATTTTTTCATGACGTTTAATGCTGGAAAAAAATCTTACATCGTTGTATGTTAGGAAACCATAGGTTTGGGAAATTTTTTTACACCAACCAAATCACACATACCCCGCCTCAAAAGTCAAATGGTCGGTCTCTAAGAACCTAAAGGTCTTTACTAGACTAGACGGCGCGTGACTGCAGTAATTGTTTCTTTTTTTTAGTTGGTTCGACTTTCCTCCTTTAATGTAGTTGGAAAGTCCCGGCTATTAAATGGTCAAAGTTCTAAATGAAGATATGATCGTCGCAATGGTAATAGCAATTTAAGTTTTCAATCAAAGTTTTCTAGACAAAAAAGAAACGCTTGAGGTAGACATGCATAGGGGCTGGCATTAATCATTTGTGACTATATGTATTCTCCTGAAGTGGCAGGAAATCTTTTTTGGTATGGGCCTTATTTGACAAGCAAATGCAAGCCTTGCCTGATAACTTTAAGATGGGCCTAACATAGGAGAGTAATTCATACCAATTTGACAGCAATACGTTTGCGTCTTCTTTTCTCAGTAGTTACATCGCCACAATAGGCTTGTACTGTATTTATGTTGCACTCAGAGGGTTTGGCCTTGCAAAACAGAGAAATTATGACGCCACTGTTCATGAGACTCAGGAAATTGCCCTTTACTGCTACCTGTATGTTGGGATCGTTACAGTCTCCATTAAAGTCGAAATATGGCAGAAAACTGTAGACTGAATTGTAAGAGTCCACCGTCTCTGTTGAGAACAATTAATATTTTGGTCATATTATAATAACAAATATTATTATTCATTCAAAATATTTCCCTGTTTTTGATTGGCTAAAAGCACACCCATAACCAGCTACTGTTGACCAAATTTGGAAGAATTTTGCGATTAATCAACCGATGAAGTCAAAATTGCAGCGCAGTTGCAGGTTAATGCACAGTAAACCGAGTAGATCTGTGTTACGAGGTTGAGTTGTGTTTTGGCTGTGAAAAGAAAAATGGCTAGCTGAACAGTCGGCGGAACATTTTACTCGTTTCACGACGAACTATTGTCTAGAAAGTTAGCAAGAAGACAACTCGACAGACAACATCTGCCATTTGGAGTATATTTGCAGACCTAAACAGCCTTTTATCTTCTGAACATGCTCTATCGAGGTGAACGAAAGGGGAGACTATTGAGGTTAACCCTATGTAAGTGACTCCCCAAAGTAAAAGATAAAAAATCTAAAATCTAAAAACTAGAATCTAAACAATTATTTATACATATCATAGTCGTAACTGCTTACAATTATGTTAGTTAATATTCACGGCATAAAAATCCTCAATTTGGTGCGAAATATATAAAGTCAACGATCCTGCATGTACAACTTCGATTCTTTAGGTAAGTTATTCCACACATTAACGATCCGTACGCAATACTTGTAGCAATATAGAGTGAAAACTTTGACATGAAGTTTATAATCGTGATTGGCTCTAGTTTGCTACACTTGGTAGGCTCGAAAAAGTCCGAAAAAAGAAAGGCTGTCTATTCCAAAAACTATCTTGTAGCACTGAACTAGAGATAAGAACTCTCTACGTTTCTCCAGAGTTTGCCAATTCAGTCAGCGATAGCAGACTTGGTAGTTCATTTCACCACACTTTTGCTTTTAAGGCAAACCCGAACCGTGAGGCTCTACTTTGTACTTTTTCCAAGGACTCAATGTCCTTAAGACCGCTAGGGACACGTATCTATGAATAAAGTCATAAGGCAAAATTTTGCTTGTGCTACATCTTTTAAAACGCTTATATCTCTGCTGTTTTAAAGCCCCCCCCCCCTTCCCCGGTCTCAAGTAGGCCCATCTACATGTAAAAAAATAACATAAAATACATCCGATTATTAGCGCCCTGGATATAAGCCTCCCTCCCCTCTAGCTTGCATTGAAATGAATTTGATTTATTATGAAGTTTTGGAAGTGGAATAGAAACCATTACAAATTAAAGCATTGCGGTAGTTTGCTTCGAAGCATTTTTTCTATTCCGGTTAAAGGCGCCCTCGAAAATAAACCCTTTAGTTACAAGCCCTCCTAAACAGCCTTTTATCTTCTGAACATAATCTATATATCGAGGTGAACTTAACATCTACGAAGGTAAGCATGTTTTAGCTTGTTCTTAAACTAGGAATTACGGTATTTTGAATGAATAATTAAGCAAGTAATGAATTCGGCTTTCGTAGGATATATAACAATTATTCACCGAAGTGGAGGTGGCTAGTGGTGGGTGTTTACACGAGAGGCCATGCATGGACGTATGATTGCGAGTGCTAAAAGAAAGCAACAAAAGTAGGTGATCATATCCCATATTATCTTTCGGGGTTGTCGCGTGCACATTTTTTCCGACAACCTTTCTCGAAATTTGCTATATACTGAAAAAAATTATGCATATCTCGGAGGTGATAACACCCTCCTCGATCTGCATAATTCTTCATATCCTACTCAGCCTCATTCATTAATTGCTAAATATACTGACTATACTTTATTCAAGAGATAAGATAGAAAAAGGAAATACTTTTCGAAAGGGGAGACTATTGAGGTTAACCCTATGTAAGTGACTCCCCAAAGTAAAAGATAAAAAATCTAAAATCTAAAAACTAGAATCTAAACAATTATTTATACATATCATAGTCGTAACTGCTTACAATTATGTTAGTTAATATTCACGGCATAAAAATCCTCAATTTGGTGCGAAATATATAAAGTCAACGATCCTGCATGTACAACTTCGATTCTTTAGGTAAGTTATTCCACACATTAACGATCCGTACGCAATACTTGTAGCAATATAGAGTGAAAACTTTGACATGAAGTTTATAATCGTGATTGGCTCTAGTTTGCTACACTTGGTAGGCTCGAAAAAGTCCGAAAAAAGAAAGGCTGTCTATTCCAAAAACTATCTTGTAGCACTGAACTAGAGATAAGAACTCTCTACGTTTCTCCAGAGTTTGCCAATTCAGTCAGCGATAGCAGACTTGGTAGTTCATTTCACCACACTTTTGCTTTTAAGGCAAACCCGAACCGTGAGGCTCTACTTTGTACTTTTTCCAAGGACTCAATGTCCTTAAGACCGCTAGGGACACGTATCTATGAATAAAGTCATAAGGCAAAATTTTGCTTGTGCTACATCTTTTAAAACGCTTATATCTCTGCTGTTTTAAAGCCCCCCCCCCCTTCCCCGGTCTCAAGTAGGCCCATCTACATGTAAAAAAATAACATAAAAATACATCCGATTATTAGCGCCCTGGATATAAGCCTCCCTCCCCTCTAGCTTGCATTGAAATGAATTTGATTTATTATGAAGTTTTGGAAGTGGAATAGAAACCATTACAAATTAAAGCATTGCGGTAGTTTGCTTCGAAGCATTTTTTCTATTCCGGTTAAAGGCGCCCTCGAAAATAAACCCTTTAGTTACAAGCCCTCCTGACACTCCTAACGCTAATGCCTAAGGCCAGGCTTATAAGCGGTAGATACGGTGTACGAGAAATTAGTCACACTCACTTGTGCAGTTTGGCCATGGAAATCTTACTTCATAGTAAAAAAATGAGAAAAATTTCCATTCTCCCTCAGAGCAGTAATAAACAAGGGGAGGAGTGAACTCAAAATCATAGCCTTGTTTACATTGAACTTGGCAAGTCGGGTCCGATCCAATGTAGTTGCACACCAAAGCGCCATTCGTTGGTGGAGAGTACAGAGTGCAGTTCCCTGCAAAATAAATAGATGGTAAGACAAGCAAGTTAAAGAAGTCTCAACAACTTTACAAAGAAAAAAGGAAACACAATGTATTATTTACACGATCAGTCGCCTTTTTTATGGTGAAAAAAACGCGGTTTTTCAATGACGTGTCAGTCGCGCGCGTACTCTCAAAGGAACTCAGGTATACAGTCTTTTTTTTTTTTTACATTAAAATAACTTTTTTTTTAAAACGCTGGTTAACCAAATATAATTGTAAGAACATAATAAGAATATTCCTAGGTAGAGAGAGTTAGTTATAAACGTCTTGTATTTTGCTCATTTGTTTTTTTTGGCGAGTAGCATAAGTAAAGGTAAAAGAAATAAATTAAAATTGATCTAAAATTGATTATTCTTTTATTATTGCATGATACACTGGAGAACAACTTAGTTTGTACTCGAACTTAATCAGTATACTTAAACGTCAAAAACTTCAAAAATAAAACTTTATGAAAGGAAACTCAGTTCAATTCTTTAACGGTTCTTATTAATTATATAACGGCCGTTCCAGAATGAAATAAGACTGATGATCAGGGCGTTATAATCGCAAAAAAGATAAATGAATAAATAATAAAGCTAGTTCAGCCTCAGCCCAAAAATTAGACTTTCTTATAAAAGGGAATGTGTGGTGAAGGGCAATCCAGTTTGCCTGGCGCTGCAACAGAATGACTCAATGAAATACTTTTGTGCTTGGATTCCATATTTCATGAGTGTTTTCACAGGAGTCTTTAAGGAACAATATGGTACCTGCGTTTGAAAGAGCAAACTGATCAACCAACACAAAGAAAACAGCAAAACTGAGCAGAGTGGCCCTCATGGTTGTGATCTTTAGTTCGGCTGCGCTCGAACAGTGTTTGTATCCTGACGAACCGTTAACTGTTTTGGTGAACTAAGTACCGAAGACTTTCCAATATAATCAAACAATCTCGCTTTTGACAGTTTGGTATATCAGAATTTAAATGAGAAATTATATTTTAAGTTAAACTCTTAAGGTATTTATGCAGCTTTTCACAGCTAAAGAATACGTGCTTTGCTTTACTTATTCCTAAAATGTGGCCAATGAAAATCATGCAGATCGAGAGAAGCAAAAATGTAACTGAAAACTGAGATTGAATAACCGATATATTAAATCCATACAGGCACGGAGGAAAACGCCGTCCAGGGCCGGGGTTGCGGTAAGACTTTCTTAAGTCGTCGATCTCGACACCGAATAAGCATGCATTTTACTTCAGTTATATTACGGGTGCAAATATCATTATCAGTTGATCAAACAATATGGGACAATAGCAGCCGTGAAATTCACACGATAACGACAGTTAACAGCCATTGTCCTGAGATTAGGTGAAATATCCACTCGCTTTGATGGACCTAACTCATTAACAGCCAAATTCATTATTGACAGCAAGAAACAAAATGGGCAGTTCAGGAATATCACTAAATTATGTTTCTCTGTTTTTGGCTGGCTTAAATCCCCGGGCTAATTCTTCAAAACCAGCCAGTGATGATCAAATTTGGAAGATTTTTACCGAATACAGATGACGTGTACTGATATCGAAAGAAAAAGGGACAGAAGGCGTGGTGCCCTAATTGTTTCCGGCAGGGAGAGCTGAGGGTAAATGGCGGAAGATTTCCCACTTTATGAGAAGACGAAATAGCCTAACTACTCAAAAAATTCCGAAGAATTTCCGCGTTCGGCTTTTGCAGAAGAACCAAAATGGAACTGTCACACTCATGAATATAGGGCGCCTTAGCAACGACGACGGTGAGAGCAATAAAAACGTCTCTAGCCATCAAAATGAATGCACCCTTTTTAAAAAAAACTTTTTGGCGTTTATTTCAATTCTCTTAATATTCTCTTAATAAACAACGTCGCAAAAGGAAATTTAATGTCGAGTTCGTACCTGGTACAGGTTGTAAGGAAAAGCGCGCTACACGTGCAAAATTTGTTGTTTTTGATTTACTTATTGGGCTCGTTTCGTTTGACGTTCTCATGGCCGTCGCCTTCTTCTCCCAGGATTTATCGATGTTTATAAACCGACTAAACGTTTAGGAATCCGAACACGTTTTTGGTAAAAACGTTGCCATCATTCGCTAGATAGACGTGTCATTCAAGATTTGGTCTATTAATGAATTATTTCGTTTCTCTGGAAACCTACATTTGGGTGAAGAGGAAAAAAAACAGTCCGTTGTTTTAGAAAAAGAAAAACACATTTCAAAGAAACAACCAGAGTTGAATGAATTGAGGCAAACTGTGCTCTTAAAATAATTATCTTTAGATATTTCCCTTCTGTTTTGGAATTAACTTTTTATTTTTTATCATTTATTCATTTTACGTCCTTTTTGTGCACGACTTTTTCGGGTACGCACGTTCGTACCATACGTACAGGCAGCTACGCCCCTGTTAGGCTGAGATAAACCAACACTTTAAGAACATACTTAGAGGATACTTATGCCAGGGTGAGAGTCTGCTAGGATCGCCTTTTTTTGCTCATTTTTTATTTCGAAAGGAGTATAAATAAATATAGAGGAAATGAAAAACTGTACTCTAACTGGACAATTAAGTCGAACGTTTTACATTACCCATTTCTTATTGCATGATACACTAGAGAACTAATCAGTTTGTAGTCGAACTTAGCTAGTCTGTACTTATTATTTCAACACGCGTTTAAAATAAAAGCATGTTAAGGACGTTTTCAGGCTCTAAGCGTAAAAGAGAATAAGGACTTTTAGCCTCACCCCCAAAATTAGACTTCTTACAAAAAAATAGAATGTATGTACACGTCTCAATTGAATAATTTTGTGCTTAAATTCCATTTTTCATGACTCTTTTACAGGAGTTCTTAAGGAAAAATATCGTACCTGCATTTAAAAGAGCAAACTGATCAACCACCACAAAGAAAACAGCAAAAATGGTCAGAGTGGCCTTCATGGTTGTGATCGTTAGTTCGGCTGCGCTCGACCAGTGTTTTTTCCGTTTTGGTGAACTAAGTACCGAAGACTTTCCAATATAATCAAACAATCTCGCTTTTGACAGTTTGGTATATCAGAATCTAAATGGGAATTATGTCGTAACTTAAACGCTAAAGGTATTTATGCAGCTGTTTACTTAAAATTTTGCTGGAATGATAGATTAATCCTTTAACTTAAAGAATCCGCTCTATAATGTTAAAGAATTCATCTTTTTCACTCGGCGAAATGACGATTTTAGTCACTCTGCTGCGCCAAAATCACCCGTTTTCTCTATTATCACGCCGCTTTCTTGGCACATTCATGCCTGATTAGCCCATCTCATTGATATGCGTAAATGTCCGACCATTTCTGCCGATGACCTACTAAAGAAACAATAATTGTGTTGCTTCACTTAGTCCTAAGGAGTGCTTAATGAAAATACATACCAAGGGAAGTACAATTTGACTGAATGATATATATGCAGGAGCGACAGATCTAATCCATGCGTCAGGAAAACGCCGTCTCGGGGCTGAGACCTACCCCGAGTAAGCGTTTTACTGACCAGATTTCTCATACGGCTGTGTAAATCACTATCAGTTGATCGAATAATATAGGACAGTAGCAGCCGTGAGATTCACGCGATAAGACAGTTAACAACCAAAAACCATTGTCCTGAGCATGTTAGGTGAAACATCCACGCGCTTCAAATGATCATGGATTAACTCGACATTAAACTGACAATTTCACTATTCACAGCTGAAATTAGGAAAAAAATGGGAAATAACAATTTGTTTTTTACCGTTTTTGATTTGCTTAAATCACCGTGTAAATTCTTATTCATAACCAGGCTGCGATGATCATATTAATTTGGAAGATGCTTAGCTTGCCAATATCAATAAGACAACTTATAACACTAATCGGTTTCCTTTATGTAGACTATACAAACTGCGGACCGAGCAAAAAATACAGACTGCAGACTGAGGTGAGCGAGGGTAAAACGCATTCAAATGGGTAAAATGAAGACTGGGAGGTAAAATGCAGACCCGGCAAACGTAAACTGTACACGCGGAGGGGTTAAGACCAAAACCATGTAATTGCGTTCGACGTTAGGAGAACGCTTCGTAATCTTTGGGGATCCTGTGGTCGATGGGATACCTGTGCATGCCAGGCGTGAAGATTCGAGATTTTTGGTTACTTGGACGGGCGATGTTCAAAATCTGCGCCATTTTGAATAATTATTAAGCGCGCGCACGAATTTTAAGCCCAATAGCCGGCCAAAGAAATTGCGGGCTCACCTGGTGGACATGCGCACACAACTATTTTTTACGTCATAAGCAATTGTCATATGGCAATCACGTGCATCACTGGTTCCATCAAGGTCAAGTAGATGATTACACGGGAATATTTGAGTTCGGCAAAAGAATGAACTTTGGAGTTGTTTTCTAAGCGGGTTTTATCACTGAGCTGATGATTCTGCTAAACTTTTCGGTCAATGCCGTTCAAATCGAGCTGGAACTTCGTAGAAACACACAAATAAAGACCAGGTAACATTTGTGCCGTGAGAAGTTTACCCGTGCGTTTGAGTCTATTTACATATTTGTAGTTTAACCTCTTTCATGCACGAAAAAGTAAGCTTGAGCGTATCAGTGCAGTTTGTTACAACTGTAATGCTTTATTCACGTCTGATATCTCTACGCGGGTAATTTTGCATGATAAGTATCTCGCTCGCTGAAGCAAGCTAAGTTTAAAACATGTTGAACTGACCTACATGAACGTAAAATAATCATGAGATGAAAAGTTTGCACAATGGCAAAAGATTCTGTCCGGTTCTCTGACATCAGTAATCTAGCAGAAACCTAATATGTTTCCGTCGCTCCTATGATCATTGATTTCACTTCAAGTTGTGTCACGCAAGAAGCCAAGACTTTTAACCTTCAAGGCTACCATTTTTTCGAAGTTTGTAGTGACATGTTTATCTTTTTAACAACAAAGAACTTTTTACGATCTACTTTACATTTTTATCGACCATGCTTGAGGGAGAGTAAGACATTTTAAGAGTAGAGAGTTAATGAGTGAGATATTTTGAAGCCGTATACGCGAAGAACATTTTTTACGAAAAGAATGTTTACCTTTTAATTCATGATCTCTTCCATGATTTTGAAATCAAGCTTGACGACACAAAAGCTAATCTGGAGCTAAGAAAACTCGAACGCACTTATTGATCTATGATTACTACTAGTTAATAAAAATTAAACTTTCTGGTGATCTGTTTTTAATCATTTTTTCACTCTAATGACTTCTCTGGAGAGTTTTGTTTCAATGTTTACGATATGGAAAAATAACGGTCACCTTGACGTTTTGGAGAGACATCCTAGGCTGGCGCCTCTCATCTCTCAGGGCTGCCTTGTAAAACTAACTTCGCGCGCTCGAAGAGAAGCAGCGACAAGTCGATCTTTGTTGCATCACAGACAATTTCTCTAGACTTCTCAATCCGTCATGATAACAATAAGGCAGTCCAGAACAGCTAGATCGTTAACGTAAATAGAGTAAACTTTCTGTCAATTTTATAAATTTCGCTGAGAATGTGAGTCACTTATTGGAAAACGAATGTGTAACATATAGGTAGCCTAATTTTACTCAAAACACACAGTGATTGCTTGGTCGATACAATGGTAAGCTTTCCGCTTCGTGAGCTGAATGTCCAAATTCGAAACCTCACTTTTGAGACTTCCCATATTGATATAATATAAATTAACAAAAAAAAACCTGGGTACAGTTTTATCGTTGAGCTGCATTTGTTAATAAAAGGGCATAATCCTGTAAAAGAGAAATCAAACTTATCAACTTTTTTGTGTAAAGCAAAGGTTTTTCGTTTACAGGTGCAAGGTTTTACGACTTTGCCAGTTTTTTGTTTACGTTTTCCTTTCTCGCCAAAATCAATAACCGGTTTTTCTGCTTCGCAAATGGTTCACTCGCCCAAGATCTTTCCAAGGAATTTATTTCAAATGTTAATGAACCTTACAAGTCCCAAATGCCCTGAAGTGTAAGTGGTAATTAACCCTTGTTTTTGCGCAGTACATAGGCACGTGCAGTAACAAAATCCAATCAGAAATTATTATTCAAATCAGAACGTTGCTCCGCGCCACATTCAAAAGTTGATCGCTTCGGTTGAGAAAGCTGACGAAAGTTGCTCACGAAAGAGAATGACAAGACGCTCTCACATAAACTGACTATCCCTCTTTCTCAGCTTAACTACAAGAACGCTAACTGAGGAAACATTCTGGGATGTTAAAACCAGCGCCTGAGGTAAATTACTTGTTAAAGTTATCGTCAATTTGGTTGACATTTGTATTCCGTCAAGTCCAACTTCAAATTAAGTTATTTCGTTGTCGAATGTCCTTGTTTTGACGTTCATTCATTTGTTCTCGGGGAGAAATAGTGAGTAGAAATGTAAGCAAATGCTCAAGCAAAATTAGTCCATGATTTTGAAAGCCCTGCGTTACAAGGTCGCACACGTGGCTACCTCAATGTCTAGAATAAGGGGCCCAGCTAATTACGTCTTTCTTTTCCTCCAAATATATATTGGTTACTAAGAAAGGAATTTGCAAAAACGACAAATTTGATTGATTTTTTTCTCGGTGTTCTATACAACAGCGAGATTTTGACGGAGTTAATATCATAAAATGAGGCCACCGCACCTTTAAAATAATAAAGATGGACCTTAGCTATTACTAAAAGTCTCGACGTAAATCAGATGTTTTCGTGAATTTCTATTGATTTAAAAAGCAGTTTGTATTTAAAAGAATAAATAAAAAGTACCATATACTTAAACTGAAGTGTTGAAGATGGGAGATGTAAGAGGCCGTGGCTGTCGAAGTGTTAATAGGGCATCGCAATTTCGAACAACTTTTTTGTTAAACAGTAAAAAATTCCAGCAGGCAAATGCGACAGCCATACATGTATGCTGCAAATGAATCCACCTAAAGTGATTATAAACAGTTAAGAATTAGACCATTTACAATTTAATTGTTAGATTGATGTTGAATCCAAGAGTGACTTGATTACGACATAGTAGTAAATTATTGATCCCTTTTCTTTCCATTATTCTCTATCGGCCAGATTTCGCATAAATTGCTGTGAAACAAACAACTAACAATATTTTCAATCAAACGTTGATTCACACTCATGTGATATAAGAGAGACACCCCGGACCTCTGGCACGACCTCTCGCGTGAAATTTCGCGCTAATACATTGCGGCAGAGCCTGTATGGTTACTATGATATTGAACATTGCAAATTAATGATACTTATCAGGAATGGAAAAGATTGGCAGAGTTCGTCATCAGAGCCGCATTTCGTATAATAACATGAACTACATCACGCGCGACCTATCGCGTGTTCTCTCGCGTAAATAGATTGTGAGAGAATCTGTATAGTTACCAAGATGTTTGACATCGGTATCATTTAATAGAGTCGCAGCAATCGTCAATAGAGCACTGTTTGTAAACCTTATTCAGTTTAAAGCCGCTGGCTTTTCAAAGTTGTAACTGGATTTAAGAATAAAGTATTTCCGTATTTTTTTCTCAGTCTCTCTTAAGTCTTTACGTAGCTCTCTGACACTTAATTGAGCCGTGTTTTACTACTATTAACTCAGCTTCATACCTTTTCAATTTTCAGCCGTCAGACCAGACCATGTTCCTCAGGCACACCTCCAGATTAGACTACGAAACCAGTCTATCAGACCACCACACCACACAATCAGATCACAACCCAGATCAGACCACCACATCCGAATACCACAACAGACCATCGTCCCGACCCGACCACCAAATCAGACAATCAGATCACAACACCACCGCCAATCCAGACAACCAGTTCAAATCACCCCACCACACCACAGGACACCATCCCTGACGACTCAGCTTCCAATCAGCACAGCATACCCAGCCTCTTGAAATGGTACAGGTCAGGTGCATTCTTTATGGGTTGGGTCGAGGGTGGTATATAGAGCTCTGGATGAACCTTGCAAAGCATACTTTCCACACATGTTCGGCCTGAAGTTTCCGGAGATTTTTTTCGACTTCATTTAATTGTAGTTAGATTAGCTAGCTGGGCTCCCTGGGCTGGTAAGGGTCTCCCCTTCCCCTTTTCATAAGTTGGGTTCCTTTGCAGGTGTTCGGTCATCGACGAGTGTTCGGCTTTTCGGAATAGGCTAGGCTTTTTGAATTCGGTTCGGCATCTTGGAAACGGTTCGGCTCCATCTTTTTGCACCTTTTTCAGATGGACTCCGCCACCGCCACCTTCGTCGTCGTCGTCGTCGTCTTCACTTCAACCTCCCGCTTAGTTGCGCCAAATTTGAATTGATCTATCACACTTCACTTGATAGTCTATGCGCTGGTCAAGTGAAGCTTTCATCCGCAAGGTTCAACCAGACAGTGATTATTCTAAGATATAACTTAGTGAACTAGAGACTTCATGTCATTAAGCTTCAGTGAGTGGACCTCATTTGGTCACAGCTTACAAGCTTAGTGGTCTCTCTGGTTACAGGTAGATAGTTAGTATAGCCTTGCAAAATTGGGTCTGCTCATACAAATTTGGCTTTTGATGTTAAACAGTGCAAGTGCGAAGTGAAAAATGTTTTTATGCGCATTCGCAGACCCGAACTTGTGATGTTAGATCAGTAAACAGGTTTAGTCGTACAACAAAGGTGACTTTCGACCAGGCGTTTCTTCCCGCGAAGATTCAACACCTTGTTGCAGGTTACTAGGGCAACATGGGACAATCCACACACTATAGGCTAGATCGCTTACAAATAGTAAGCGTAGAAAGTCTTCCAGACTAATCTACGACGCAGTTTCATCGCTGGAGGAGCTCGAACAAGATATTATCCTGCGAAGTAATCACAAGAATGCTATTGGACCGAAATTTCGGGGACACACTTATGGAGGCCCACCATACCTTGATATGCGTGCCCCTGAATGGCATTCAGGTGAAAACCTCGCTGGTTATAGATAGTCCTTCAGTAAGTAGCAGGAGAGGATACTCTAGTTATGGCATCGTTGACACTAAGACGAATTGATTTGTCTTCCTGTTAATTTTGCCTTGCTGGAGGGTTTTCTTCTTAGGAAGCCCTGCATTGCACAACGCAGGCACAGATCGTCTACAAATGGTAGGCGTACGTAGTCTTCACGTCGACAATTCGTGGTTATTGGTTTCTTCGTCCTCCAGATGTCGCAAGCATTGTTCTATCTACCTCCAACGGTTCTTGAAGTACGTCATGACTGGGACCAAATCCTATGCAGCACATTGTTTCTTCAACGTATTTCTGAATCTTGTAACAAAATGTTGGATATGAGAATAAAATGCATTTTATTACACTGTTTCATATTGTGTTGTGCGTCCAGTGCTACATAAAGGGACGAGCCCGGCCGAAGAAAGAAGAACAAAGAAGTTCGAGAGCCTTAGAAAGATAGTCCAGTAGTCCAGTTACCTGAAGTAAGCAACTTAGCTTTCTTTACAGCCATGGACGGAGAAGAATGACATCGGACCAAACTGAACGATGACGATGATGATGATGATGAAGACCACGATAATGATGATGATCGTTTACACTAAGACGGCATTTTGCTTCTGAAAAAACAGAAGCAGACGACATCGTAGTGTAATCGACTTCATGATTAGGAAGGCAAGGTAAAGTCAGAGGAGACAGCATAGAGTAATAACTTTAAAGAGCTGTCTTGATTAACGTTGAGAATTCCCCCCTCTTTCCATGTGGGAATGAATTTGAAACATTTTTAAACGAATCTAACAAGTTTTCTTAACATTAAACAATTTGACGAGGTAAATTTGAAACTTTTCCGCCCAGAAGTTAGTTTCATCTTATCTCGGATGCCATGTTCGGCAGTTGTTGTTGATGTTGCATAGTACAATGTTAGTTGAGACAGCTATTAAAAATTATTAATTCTAATTTTAATTGGCCGGCCGGACTTCATCTTTGGAGCAACTCCAAGTCATCTACAACAACAACAACAACAACAACGTCATGGACTATACATATCCACGCCTTGGTCTATTGAATTGTTGGTAATAGTGTTCTTGGTCCTTTGTTGGAGGAATACGTCAGAGTACAGCAGCCCATATAAGGTAGGGCTGATTAATGTTGGTACAAAGTTTGTACAAAGCAGACTCGTTTGGTCGGAAATAGCGTACGGCAGATTGAATTTTCGCGGCACCGTTATCCTTGTAAGAGGGTTCGTAGCTAATGCAAACCTTGCACCTCATCAATCAGTCCAAGTAATTATTCAGTGTGGCACAAGGTATGTGGATTTTTTTTTCTTTCTTAGGCGATTAGATTTTCGGTTCGGTCCATTCCTCATTTTTCCGGTTTTCGATTCGACTTGTGATCTGATTTCGGATTCGGCTTTGAAAAATGTGAAGGCTTGGTATCGAAGATGTTTCGATAGCAAGCCGCCAATATCCCTGCGTATCGTCCGGGGGACCCTGGTGTGTTTCATTCGAGGTGTCAAGGTTTATGGACACATGTCACACTCCTCGGTCTAGCGAACCCGGACGCCAAATTCTTGTAGGAGCGCACCCCATATACTATTTAATTTCTGTAAACGGCTAACTCAATTCAATAAAAACGCTTCACCTAATGCGTTGTTTGTGTGTTTTTTTAAATACTTAATCATAGAGTAATAATTTATAAGTACTAACGATGATTTGATTTGCAGGTATCTTACAAAATACTTCTTGTAATAAGACTAATGAAAATAAAACAAACAAAAAAACACTGAGTTGTGAGTTTGGTGTCTTGTACTCGATTACACCCGTTGACTATAGAGTAGTTAGTTCTAAGTACTAATAATGATTTGCTTTGCAGGTATCTTACAAAATACTTTTTGTAATAAGACTAATGAAATAAAACAAACAAAAAAACACTGAGTTGTGAGTTTCGTGTCTTGTACTCGATTACACCCGTTGACTATAGAGTAGTTAGTTCTAAGTACTAATGATAATTTGATTTGCAGGTATCTTACAAAATACTTCTTGTAATAAGACTAATGAAATAAAACAAACAAAAAAACACTGAGTTGTGAGTTTGGTGTCTTGTTTTCGATTACACCCGTTGACTCAACATGAATCAACGAGTCTGATGTGATATTTGGAAAATTTGATATTGTAGAAGACTATATTCTAATCAATCATATTTTGTTATTAGCTAAATATTATATCTACTGTAGGAAATGTCATAATAGCGTACCTTCAATTAGAGGTTTTATTGCTAGGGCAAGACGTGTCTTCAATATTGAGCTCCATATCGCCAGGGAAAAAAATAAACTTCTTTTTCATTTTCAAAAGTGGGAGAAGCTAACTAATGCACTTTGTAGTAGTTGATACCCATAGGTTAGTTAAAATTAGCAGGCATCTTTATTATTTTCGTCGTTGTTGTAATAGATACATATATTTTTCGTTGTTATTGTTATCCTTTTCCTTTTTAAGTAGAATTGTATTTTATATTTGTTCTTAAGTAACATTGTAAAACTTGTCTTTAATTCAATAAAAACTGTTAAAAAAAAAAAAAAAAAAGATTACACCCGTTGACTATAGAGTAGTGAGTTCTAAGTACTAATGATGATTTGATTTGCAGGTATCTTACAAAATACTTTTTGTAATAAGACTAACGAAAATAAAACAAACTAAAAAACACTGAGTTGTTAGTGTGGTGTCTTTTAAACAATTACGAGCATTGACTGACATTATGTCACGTCAGTGTGTTCTACTGCAACACACAAATAACTCATTTCCCATTTCAGGAACTAGTACGTCGAAAATCATTATTTTCCGATTTTTTGGATTCTACCTCCTTTTTTTTTCTCGAGTGAATGGAAACACATCTTTCTGGGCGCGCCCTTCCAAGATCGTACAAGCTTTTTTCCCTGCTATTGGACTACTTTTTTGGATGCGTTCTTGAAGAAACGCATGGCAGCACCAATTTGGAAGTCGGAAGAGAGTGCTAAATGCGCGGGGGAAGAAATTTGTAATTGAGTTGTACGTATTAAAAAGTTGATGAAAAATAAAGTTTAAAAACAAAACAGAAATTCCTCAGTTTGTTTTTTCTCCTTTACACTAGTACTAAATAATTTAAATAAGATTCTTGTTGTAAACGGAGTTGCTTTTCTGCAATAAACAATAAATATTTGACCAACACAATGTCGCGTCATCAGTGTATTTTTCTGTTAAAGCGATAATAAGTAAATAAGTAATTTGACAATTTTTATTTCAGGAACTTCGGCCGTCATATTTTTAAAAGTTATTTTCGCTCGAACATCGCCGCCTCGAAGGCGTCCTTTTTGGGCGCGCCCTCTCAAGACGGAGCACGCCTAACTGATTGTTTGGCGTATGCTCTCTAGAAGTTCGTTTTGGATGTACTTCTGGCAGCGTTCCTGAAGAAACGCATAGCGAGACTGGTTACGACTGATCGAAAAACGACTGCAAGTTCTAAAGGTAACACACTGTTTCTTTTTTTTCAGTTGTTTTAACTTTTAGATCATCTTTCTGTGTTTCAGATATAGTGCGTGAAGTGAGCTTTTTCCAGCGCCAAAGAGGTAAGGAAGAATGAAACGGAAGAATGAAACGGACCACGAGAACACTAAATCTGATTCTGCTGTTACAGGCACTTATCCTCAGATGAACCTAAAACTTATTCATTAATTCAGAATTTAGTGGGATTCAAACCCACGATCTCAGTTTGTTTGGTTATTGGTAATCATAAATCTACCTAAGAGTGCAATTTTCAAGACATAGGATTCCAAATAATGCACTGGATATCTGTTTGATGAAAGCTGACAGAAATTGATTGGATGTAATCAGTCAATTCCACGGCCTTTTAAAGAAAATGGAGTTTGTAATCGGCGTTCAACTGCACGACGAAGCCAGTGTTTTGATAATATTGATTATGTTTTCAAGAAGTATTTCATTTAGGTCAGAGAAGTCCAGCAGTGTTATGGCAGTTCTGAACTCTCATCTTCAGCGATCTGTAACCTGTAAGTATCAAAATATAGGAAAGTCTTCTCCTTGCAGGGGATACACAATCTGAGCCAAAGAGTTCTTGGTTTCGTTTAAGGAATTGGAAAGAGAGTTAAAATCAGTTGTGCTCCGGCTGCACCAAAAGTCATATATAGGTAAACGGCTGTTCGACTGGGATTCCAACCCGTGAACATTGCTTCATTAGTAAGCAAATCGATATGAAATATAACTGATATTCAAACGCTATTCTGTCTCAACCTCGTCCCCAGGGTGAGGGCGTCTGGAGGAAGCTGCGGAGTTTGAAGTTTATGTTCAACTGTCATGGTGTAACGTTCGCTTTGATAATCTGTTTTTGCAAGCTTTTCATTTAGGTCTGTGTAACTCCAACCCACAGTCAATACAGCCACGTATTAACCAGCCCAGTGACGTAGCGGAACACGTGACCCTACCTACAAGATCTAAGGTAAGAACCAGAAAGGTTAAAAATGTTCACCCAAAATATTCTGGAACGGCCGAAAAAGACTTTGATCAGTATTTCAAGCCATGAATTTAAATTCCAATGATCATCCTCTTGATCTGTACAAAGATGA